>JAMKCH010010669.1:0-100618 GCA_023653785.1 Ophioderma brevispina
CACCAAAATAAAAATATGTGGTATAATGTTATATTAACAACTAGAAATTTGCTTGGGCTAATGTTAATTTGAGCCCTGCAACATAAATTGAATGGCTACTACGTAAAAACTTTCCAAATCTAAAATCCAACTTGTAACTTAATTGCAGGCTATAAATTCAATTCAGACTTAAAGGCACTATAGGGATTTGCTAAATCAGAAAATAAAAAAAAAAATAAAAAAATCAGGATTTTTTTTTGACATCTCTCTAACAAATACAGCATATCCCCAACATACCCTGCCCAGTGATAAGACGAAGCAACCTATAAGGACAAATCAGAAATTTTAGGTCATTACTTCTGTAAGGGAACACTACTACAAAACAAAGAAATGATTGGAGATTCGTATCTTGAAACACGACATTTTCTCCTTTTTTGCCAATCTTTCAGTTGGAAAAAGCAGCTTTGAAGAATTCTACAGGACCTTACCCTCACTTTTATAAGCTATTTGTGGAGGAATTTCCAAAATTTTGACTCTTTTGGATAAATCACTGATATTGTCTTTAATTGAAATCTTCAGATTATTTTAAACCTTCAAAGACGTTTGTTGGAGTTGTTTGTTACTGCTAAAGTTCTGTTATGGGTGGCTTGCTGTCATGTAATATTTTCTTATGATGCTTTGCATGCAAAAAAATTGCAAATGTGCACCCGCAGGCGGAGGTGACCATCTCTCTGTCAATTGGTGTTTGGACAGACTCCTCATATAATGTTGCTGTGGAGGGTGGTTTCAACCAATCCTCACCCACCTCCATTAACTGGATACCATTTCAATATGTGTGTTTCACTCTGAATTCTCTGCTTGCTTGCAAGAAAACCTATGTTTAGTGACTCCAATCAGCATTGAACTCAGGTGTAGATTGGGGGACACCAGGCACGTTCCCCCATATTTTTTGCCGCACAGGCGTGGCCGTACTGATGCAGTTGACCCAGAGGGGGGCAACATTTCCAAGTAGTCCCGCCAGAGGGGCAAAGTTCGTAAGTTTGTCCCGGCAATTTGCTCCAATGAAGTCTGAACTTGACGAAACATGCGCACGTGCGTGCGAAAACGCCGAAAATTACTGTAACTTTTGCCAAGATTTAGGCTGAAATTGGTTCAAATTCCCGAAAAAAGAGGGATAAAATGATATTTTTGGTCCATATCTTCCGCTTTTTTGGAGCCAGGGGGGAACTTGTCCCCCCGGACGGTACGCCACTGCGCACGAGGGGGGTCGGGTTAGCGTATTAGGTCTCGAAGATGACAGCACAGGGGTTGGGCGCTGTGTAGATCTGAATGAATTTTTTATGGGCATCCAGGCACTCCCACCCACCCCACTCTTTCGAATTTCGAAAACAGACTGAAACAAATTTGACTCTACCTCAGCAAGTCGGGGACGAAAATTTGGCCCTCCCATGGCATTCCTGAATCTGCCACCTGCAACTATCGCAATCATAAGGAAAACTGTCTTTGTGATGCGGTATGATAATTATCCTCCCCCCCGGGGAATAAAAGCTTCAATGTAATAATTAAATAAAAATCATAAAACTTGGTTTTGTTGCCACATATTTCTATGCAATTCTGTCGTTATTGTAAGGAATTTGCCAATTTGTATGGACAGAAATTTACAGCGCAGTGGCTATGGGACCGTGGGAAACAAGCATTTGCAGATAACACAAAACCCACAAGGTCGGGATCAACTTAAAAAGTTGTGAATAAGCTTTCTCTCAGAGATTATATAGTGAACACAATGACTAAAAACAGATGGTGCTGGAATAACGAAATTACCTTTCAAAAAATTTCTATGACAGTTCACTAGCCCATAGTAGAAACAGTGCTACACTATGTGCAAAATAGTATGTGACAAGAAAATAAAGTCCTTTGTACTATCCCATCATGCTTTATTTCAGAGTCATTGATAAAACTGGAGCACATGCCCCTTACTAGGGTTAGGCCCTCTTTTAAGTAATTCAAATCTTACATCAATAGTGTTTGCTGGGAATGATACTTTGTCTATCACATGAAGATGATCATTGACTATTTGGACAATATCAACACTCAGCGTAAAACCAACAAAATTTAATGAATATTGAATTCCTATATGTACAAACTTCGTAAAGGGGACGGCCCGATTTAAGGATATGACATTTTCATCTGATAGGATGGCTCACTCCAAAAACCCAATTATGTAAAGTTTCGCGCCGATATTTCAATCCGTTTGATGCGAGAGCTAAAAACGTGTTTGTATAAGCAACCCAAGCCCATAGAGTAATATGTAAAATAATATTGGTCGACCAAAATGGGGGCCACTTTTCGCTCATAAACTTCCAACCCAAACATCTTGGCTTCTCAGGTTTCACAGGTAAATGAGAAAAATAGTAGGTTCTTCTGATACAAATGTGACCACTTACCGGTTTGAAAATCTGGGGCTTCTTGGGACGGAGGCTATAAGCGATCGGGCCCTGGACCCTTTAACACTCTATCTGTTTTCTTTGGTACTGGAGGTTTGAAGATAATTAAGGGGGATGACCCGAATTAAAGGCTGAATCAGAGAATTTCCGTATGAGGGCGCACTCATTTTTCAAACAAACGGTGTTTTTTGCATATACAAATGCTTGTCCATATAACAATCATGGCATGAAATAACTAAGCTCAAATCAAGTAACTCATATAGCAAAATCACAACTTTGTATAAAAATTTCTGATACGGAAATTTTTGTACAAACGGTATCATATGGCACTTATACTGTACATAATGTTTACTGCACATGAAAACCGGAAAATTACGATCATCTCTAATTGTGGATTGAGCATTTAGGTGACTATCTTTAGTTCTAGATGCTATGTTTTATTACTACACAAAATAAAATATTTTGAAATCTCTTATGAGCAGCCTTTAAGTCTCTAAAGTTTAATCTTGATTGAATTGACTTCACCCTAAAACCACACCTGTAAAGTTTAACACTGATATTTTCATCCATGTTTGAAGGAGTGCGAAAATGAGTGAATTTTGTACTCCCTTATAGAGTACGTTTAAAATTAAATTGCGTAGACCAAATGGGGATTATTTCCACTCATAACATCCAAACCAAACATCTGATAGCCTAAAGATTTCACAGGGGTAATATGAGAGGAGGAAAATAGCACGTTGTCTTCTGATACTAAAATTTTAACAACTTCCGGTAAAAAATCTGGGTCATCGGGGACAAGGCTAGTAGCAATCGGGACCCATGGACCTAAGTGGACTCTCAGTAAATTTACGAATCAGAAAATACATAAAAAAAAAAAATTCTCAAAAATCAGATTTACCCTATGTATACCTCACAAGCTATAGGACCAAAAAGCAAGTAATAAGGTCAATTGTCATCTAACTGTCCAGCGGACACTTTAATAAACAGTAATGAATGGAGATTCATATTGCTATTCGGGAGGGAGGGAGTAGGCCGCAACAAACAATAAAGGAAAGTGACTGTGACTGCTACAAAAGAGAAATTAAAGTGATACGAGAGATTTCAAAATAAACAGGTATCCCTAAAAAAAATGTGAAAATTCTGATTTTGCCACCTGAGTAGGCTTTCATCAAACATATCCCATCTAAAAAGGATTTAGCTGAGAAAAGTTTCGTTGTACAAAAAATTGTGAAATTTTAATTTCGTTATAGGAAGCAAATAGAAATCTGCCTATGTTTTATATTGAAATATAAGCAAGTCAAATCACATTTTTCTCTCTTTTAAGATATTACTGTAGCAATACACGGTCAGAGATCCTATTGTGAGGTCTGATCTATATGAAATTACTATTATAACACAATATCTGGGTGCCTCAAAATCTCTCGTGCACCTTTATATACATTCACATGCATAAAAAAACCCTGGTACAAGTGATGACTGAGTGAAAGTAGGAGCGTACCATAGGAAAATATTCTAACAGCATATGAAATTCACAAATCGTGGTGGTGGGTGGTGGTGCACCCATTTTTTGGCACCAAAGAAAATTATTTGTTATGTGTTAGCTTATTGTCTATTTTTGCACCAGTGTTATTTTGCCCAATTATATTTTGTAGAATATGTTAAGATTTGAACAATATATTTGGCAATATTTCTATCTTTGTAAGATTTGCAAGAACTTTTCTTCTCAGAATTTATATAATTTTGTGAAAAAGTTGCCAATTGGGCAGACGCACTTGAGTATATTGGTGCTCCCTCTTTACATTTATTAACTTCATATGCTCATATTCTTTTTAAACTTGTAGCTTTTTACGGTGCCAACGTCTATTTGGTAGATTTCCTTTATTTTTGTGAACATCAAATAGCTATCAAAATTTGGAGATTCAATGTAATTTAATAAAGCTTTTGTATTTTGACATTAAATCTCTTCCTTCAGTATTGAGGTATTCAGATTTAAAGTTCTGCAATTTTGGATCTTTTCACACAAAAAATCGAAATAAAAAGTGGCATTATAAAATTGTGGAAGTGTACTTTTATCCCTTTTGTGATAATACACTGCTATTTACATTTAAAAAAAAGAATGAGTTACTTGCTTGCATTTAGTAAGATGTTATTTTACCAACAGGGCACGTGGCAATTCATGCCAAAAACATTTTACCGTTATAATTAAGGAAAGGAGGGAAAACCGCTTTGTAATTTCTACGATTAAGTTATAAATTTATAAAGATGCCCATTAGCATCACTCAGAAGAAACCTTTAAAACTGGAGAAAAAACCCTGGAAAAGAGCATATAAAAGATCCCTGAAACCCTCAAACCGGGCTGAAAATAATGAAAAATACTAAATTTGGAAGCAAAAGTTTGAATTCGTTTTTTTCCATGGAAAGTGGCATCTCTGCAAACATTGAACATTATGTCTGAACGGTTACAATTGACTACCCATCCCCCCCAATGATTCTACAATAACATATTGGCCTATTGCCCAAAAATGTGAATTCAATTATATGAAATACCTGTAAAATATATGGGATTGTATGCAAACTGATCTAGCCAGAGGACATATTTTGTTAGAGACATATTTAATATCTTATTTGTAAACAGAATACACGTTCTACACATGATTCTCTACGTTTTGTGCAAGGAATGTGTGAATTATATGAACGATACATGATTACGAGTTATTACGATGGTATTAAATGAAAAAAATCGCAATAAAAATCAGTAATTTCAGCATTGAATTTCGACTTTATATCATGAAATGGTCATCTTCAACTAAAAAGAATAATAGCACCAACTGAGACTTAACTATATGACAACATTAATTAATAAGTCGAAAATGGTAAAACCGGACCGTAACCAAACCAACTGAAACACCCAAAATAAAAAAAAATCAATAATCTCCTTAGCTTATCATGACCAGCGGGCCATCAAAGGAAGCTCGAAATATTCGGGCGAATTGTATTCCTTGAAACCACAGGGAAAAGCTCAAAAACAAATTGAGATGTTGTATTTATGAATCGAAAGTTTTCATGTGTGGAGCCTCGACAGTGCAGTGAATTTTACATGTAGATTTGTATGATGGTACAGCCGACTTCTTACACTTTGTCTATAAGCATTTAATGCTTGTTTCCTTGGTAAATTTTTGACTAGTTTGGTCTCTCTGGTATGAAAAAAATGAAGCCGCTTCTCATTGCAATAGAAGTTTCCCGTGATTGACTACTTTTTTGTTCAACTGCACCCTCAACCATCACTTTGGGATCACTGACATCTTGATTATACCCGGTAGATGTGTGTTGTTGCATGAAAGGATCATTAATATATTGTCAATGACAAATATATTAAATATTGTTACCAAAAATGGGGTTTTAAAAATGAAAGAAGGGGTGGCAAACACCCCCTTCGGTAGACAGGGGACGAATTTTGTATTTTGCTGGAAATGGGTTGTGTCCTTTAATGAGCTAAATTGAGTTACAATAATTTCCCCACCAATGACTACACCTGTGACATTAATCCACCTAGCAACCTGTCAGATCAAACTTAGACATGTCTATAGAAATTAACAAAAGCCAATGGTCTGTGAGTCCACAATCTGCTAACAAACATTCCAGCTGGACCTCAATGGTGGCAGTTATGTCACTGCTACCAGCCAGCAGTTATAAAGAGAGATTTTAATGTTATTTAAGTCTTCAAAATTATGACTCAATGTAAACATCCAAATTAAAGAGAAAAGTATGTAGTATGGTTTAATTTCAGTGTGAAGTTTGACTAATATACACATCCAGTAATAAAGGCTTAAAGGTGCACGAGAGATTTCAAGTCATCCAGATTTTCTGTGATAGTAGTGATTAATATAGATTAGATGCGCTAAAGATGCCCTACCTGTTTTATTGGTTACAGAAATAACTTGAAAATGAAAACAAAAGGTGGTTGTTATGCTTGTATTTCAATAGATATCTATTTTTTATACTAATTTAAAAAATAAAAAATTAGAAATTCAACAATTTTGTACCAAAGAAACAGTCTCAGCTTAATCCTTACAGATGGGGATATTTTTTATATAAAGCTTTACACCGTTGCCAATCAGAATTTTCAAATTTTTTTCGGACACCTGTTATTTGAAATCTTGGTGCACCGGAAGGATCTTTAAGTTATCTTTGAAAATTTGTCTAGCTGGACCTATGCTTAAGTTTTGCACCAACCTGAATTATTCTCAAATCATGTGACTATGTCAGAATTGGGTTAATTATTCAAAAATGTGTCACATTATGGTGCCTCAACATCGTCATAAAAACATATTAAAGGTGGTTGTTCGGATTTAGCACTTGTTTTATGTTTAACCCAGTCAGTGACATATCGGACATTTGGTTGGTGGGAAAAGAGTGAATAGGGAGAAGATAGAAGAAGATGTATTTCTATTCGTAGTTTTTCCTTAATCTGTCATATTTAGGAGGAGGGATTTGAATTGTCTTCTTTTTTGAGGCTTTAAATTATCTTGAACGTTATGAAGTTAAAGGGATGGCCCCGATTTGGATATGAAGAGTTTTCATCTTGATAGATTACCCTTCACTCCAAAACCCCATCTGTAAAGTTTCGCGCCGTATTCATCCGTTTGATGCGTGAGCTAAAAACGTGATTTTGTAAGCCCCATAGAGTACTCCGTAAAATTTATATTGGTCGACCAAAATAGGGCACATTTTCGCTCATAACTCATACCAAACACCTTTGGTGCAAGATTCCACAGGGTAAATGAGAAAAATATATAGCTTTCTTCTGATACCAAAATATTGACCCCATTCTGGTAAAATCTGGGCTTCCTGGGACGCGGGTATTAGCGATTGGGCCATGGACCTTTAAAACAAACCAACACTAAAGATAGCTATCTTCTATTTGTGGACACCCTGTATACCCCCCCAACATTTTTCTTTGAATCAATCCTAAGCTTCCAACAAACCATAAACGGAGCATAGACACTTGTTTGCTCATCCATTGATGCATCCTGGTGATTATAGCCTTGGCCGCTTTTCTCGTCATATTTGCAATCGTTCCAGAGATGAACAATTTTTCAAGAATTTTCCTGACTTCAGGATGTGAAGAAATAGTTACTCATACTTCCTGAGGGGAAGTTAAGATGGATGCCAAGAGGAGAAGGAATTTTACGATTTTATAACGCTTGGTTATTTTTTTATTGCTGTGCTCTTTTAATCATGGACAAGTTTCAAGAAATTGCTAAATATAGAAAGTATGTGCTAATTATGTTGATCCTGGTTTAACAGTTCAAAACCAGGCCTAATTTGGAAGAATTGCGTATATTGGGCCAGTCGCAGATGTAAGAAGACAGTTGCTACTTTAAAGGTTGCACTTCTTAATTGAGCCCTTCTGTTTTGGACATGATTCAATTGATTCACATTTAGGTAGAGGAGGTATTCCACTGGCATTGGCATAGCTAGGTTAGACAGGGAGTATAGTCCTGAACCAGGGCTTATTTCTGAGTGTGATGACAGTGCCTTACAATTGCTTTGTCGAACACGCAGCTCCCCATTTTCAGGAAGGCAGACAGAGCAGATAGAACAAAATGATATTGGCATTTGTGATCAGGGAGCATTGGTGAGGTTAGGACTACGGATCTCCCAGCCAACACTTTGTACAATGGGGGGGTGGGACCACATTGTTTAGGACCAAGCGATTTCGAACAGGGTCAATACAGGGTTCCTAGGCAAATGTTTCATCATCGGGGAACATTTCTGTGGTTAGTTCCACCTCGATAAAATCTCCGCCAGATGTTGTAGTCTTTTGGATGGAGCTCGTAATACATGCATGGCCGCCACACCGTGTGGAGAAGACTGAGGTATTGTGTGGAGAAGGCTTTGAAGGTATTTGACAGGGATCAATACAGGAATGGTGCATCACAGAGGCTGACTGGCATTGAGCGGTCTTAGGGGACATCAATGACCTTTCATAAAGGAATGACAGCTAAACATCCACATCTAGGTTCTGGATCACCAAAACCTTCAAAAATGAATGTGTCATTGCCGGGAGTGTAAAAATCCACAGTGGTTTTTTTTCTAAACAGTATGCTGGTGGCGGATTGAGCGGGCGTATCTGAGCGTGATTGATCTGGCTTTACTCTAACAAATCGGGTTCCTTTCCCGCTCTGAGCTATTAAAGCATCAATTCCCTTGGCACAGTTCAGTAGCATACATTCACCAATGTATTAGAAAACATTACCCCTGGTGTTTTGGGTATGATATAGATACCCAGAGCACACCAAGGGTAGTTCATGGGTTCGATTGTATGATACACTAAACTGTGTCCTTGGTGGATGAGTACATTGTAACTCATAGTGTCTGGATGACTATTTTTAATTACTACACAAAATAAAATATTTTGAATCTCTGAGTCAGCCTTTAAGTCTATACGTTTTCATCTTCATTAGAAGACCTTCACCCTAAAACCACACCTGTAAAGTTTCATGTGGGACACGGATATTTCAATCCATTTTGAAGTAGTGCTAGAATAAATTTGTAATTCCCTATAGAGTACTGTTTAAATTAATATTGGTCGCCCAAAATGGCATATTTTCCCTCATCACATCCAAACCAAACATCTTGATATGCCCTAATTCACAGTGGTAAATTAGGAAATGCATTGTCTTTTCTGATACTAACATTTTAACACTTCCCGGTAAATCGGGTCCTGGGACAAGGCTATTAGCATCGGACTATTGACCTAAGGCACTATCATAATTTACTGAATCACAAATCTAAAAAAAAAAATTGTCAAAAATCAGATTTACCCTATGTATACCTCACAAGCTATAGGACCAAAAACATTTAATAAGGTCATTGTCATTATACTGTCCCGCGGACACTAAATACAACCTTAATTGAATGGAGATTCATATTGCTATTTCGGGAGAAGGGAGTAGGCACACCAACCTACGGCAAGTGAACCTGTGGACGTACAAAGAAATTAAAGGTGCAACGAGAGATTTCAAATAACAGTATCCCCAAAAATGTGAAAATTCTGATTTTGCCCTATGTAAGCTTTCCATCAAAAATTCCCCATCCTAAAGGGATTTTAGCTGCGAAAAGTTCTTTGGTACAAAAATTGTGAAATTTCTAATTTCGGATAGGAGCAAATACAATCGGCCTATGTTTTATATTGAAATCTAAGCACGTCAAATCACTTTTTCTCTCTTTTAGATATTTCTCTAGCCAAATCCGGTAAGAATCTATTGATGTCTGATCTATAGAAATTACTATTAAAAATATCTGGGTGCCTCACAATCTCTCGTTGCACCTTTAATATACATCACATGCTACATAAACCCTGTTACAAGTGATGACTGGTTTTAAAGTAGGAAAGCGTCACCATAGGAAATATTCTGAAACAGCATATGAAATTCACACTCGTGGTGGTGTGGTGGTGCAACCTCTTTTTGGCACAAAAAAAGAAAAAAAAAGAAAATTATTGTATGTGTGGCTTATTGTCTATTTTTGCACAGTAGTTCTACTTTTGCACATTATATTTGTAGAATTGTCAGATTTTGTAAAAATATAATTTTGCAATTTTTCTATCTGTAGATTTGCAAGCACTTTTTTCTCAAGAATTTATATAATTTTTGTGAGAAAAAGTTTGCCAATGGGGCGAACGCACTTGATATACTTGGTGCTCTACGTTACCTTTTAACTTCATATGGCTCATATTCTTTTTAAAACTTGGTAGCGTTTTACGTTGCCAACGTCTATTTGGTAGATTCCTTTATTTTTGTGAACATCAAATGCTATCAAAATTTGAGATTTATGTAATTTAATAAAGCTTTTAGTATTTTTGGACATTTCAATCTCTTCCTCAGTTATTGAGATATTCAGATGTATAAAGTTTTCTGCAATTTTTGGATCTTTTTCACACAAAAAATAGAATAAAAAGGCAATAAAATGTGACAAGTGATACTTTTACCCTTTTGTGAGAATACACGGCTTCTTGTTACATTAAAAAAAAGAATGAGTTTAACTTGCTTTGCATTTAGTAAGATGTAGTTTACCAACAGGCAGGGCATTCTATTGCCCCACATTTCCTGTTAAATTAAGGAAAAAAAAAAACCGCATGTTAATTTCACGATATAGTTATAAATTTATAAAGATGCCACTTAGCATCGCTCAGAAACCTTTAAACTGAAAACTGGCGAAAACCCCTGGAAACGCGCATAAAAGAACCCTGAAAACCTCACCGGGCTGAAATAATGAAAATACTAAATTTGGCACGCAAAAGTTCTCTGAATTCATGTTTTTCCATTGACAGTGGCATCTCTGTCAAAATATTGAACATTATGTCGAACAGTAAAAAATTTTACTACCCCCATATCAAAATATTTCAACAATCCATTTGGCCTATTGCCACAAAAATTTGATTCATTTATATGAAATACTGTAAATCTATGGGATTGTAGGCAAAACTGATCTAGCCAGAGGACATATTTTTTTTGTTAGAGACAATATTTAATATACTTATTTGTAACTAACAATACACGTCTACACATTCGTCTCTACGGTTTGTTGTGCAAGGAATGTGTGATTATATGAACGATACCACTGATTCGATTTATTACGATGGTATTAAATAAAAATCTCATAAAAATCCAGTAATGTCAGTTCAGCACTTGATTTCGACTTTATATCACAATTGGGTCATAATTAACAAAACAATAAAAAGCACCAACCGAGCTTACTATATGACAACATTAATTAATAAGTCGAAAATGGTAAACTCGACCGAACCAAACAACTGAACACCCAAAATAAAAAATCAATAATCTCCTTAGCTTAGACCAGCGGGCCCATCAGGAACTCAGAAGCTTCGGGGCGAATTGTATTCCCTTGAAACCACAGGAAAATCTCAAACAAATTTAGATGTTGTATAATGAATCGATAGTTTTCAGTGTGGGCTCCTGACAGTGCGTGAAATTACATTGTACTTTTGTATTCTTTACAGCCCTTACACATTTGTCTAGGAGCATTTTAATGCTTGTTTTTCCTTGGTAAATTTTATGACTAGTTGTCTCCCCCCTTGGTATGAAAAACGAAGCAGCTTCTCATACATTAGAAAGTTTTCCCCTGTTATACTACTTTTTTGTTCAAATTGCCACCCCCTCATCCATCAATTTGGGATCACCCTTGCCTCTTTGATTATACACCGGTAGATGTTTGTTTTTGCATGAAAAGGATCAAAATGTCAATTGAAAATATATTAAATAATTTTTACCAAAAATGGGGTTTTTAAAAATGAGAGGGGTTTGCCAACCACCCCTTTTCGGTAGACAAGGGTGAAGGAATTTGTATTTTGCTGGAAATGGTGTTTGTGTCCCCTTGAAAATGAGCTAAATTGATTTACAATTCTTTCCCCACCAATGACTACTACATACATCACACCTGTGACATTAATCACCTAGCCCCTGTCATATCATATCTTAGACTGTCTATATAAATAACAAATCAATGATGTGATTCCCACAATCTGCTAACACACATTCCGCTGGACCTCCATTGGTGGCAGTTATGTCCTGCTAGCCTAACCAGCCAGCAGTTATAAAGAGAGATTTTAAGTTCTTCAAAATTTATGACTCAATGTAAACATCCCAAATTAAGAGAAATTTATTGTAGTATGTTTAATTTCAGTGTGAAGTTTGACTAATATACACACTCCAGTAATAAAGGCTTAAAGGTGCCAACGATAGATTTCCCATTCAATCCATATTTTCTGTGATAATTTAGTTATTCATATCAGATTAGATGCTCTAAAGATTCCCTACCTTTTTTTATTCCGTGGTTACCCCAGAATACCTTAAATGAAAACAAAAGGTGATTTGTTTATGCTTTATATTTCAATAGAACTAGGCTGTAATTTTGTATTTGGCTTCCCTATAAAACGAAATTAGAAATTTCACAATTTTTTGTACCAAAGAAACATTCTCAGCGTAAATCCTTACATATGGGGATATTTTTCATATAAAGCTTTAACACCAGACCAGTGCAAAATCAGAATTTCCAATTTTTTTCGGGACACCTGTTATTTGAAATCTCTGGTTGCACCTTTAAGGTAGCTTTAGTCTTATCTTGAATTATTTGTCTTAGCTGGACCTCTGCTTTAAGTTTGCACTCAACCTGAATTATTCTCAATCATTTGAGTATGTCGAATGGGTTCATATTCAAAATGTATCACATATGGTCCTCACATTTCGTCATAAACATATTAAGGTGTATTTTTTGGATGTTTACACTGTGTTTATATGTTTAACCCAGTCAGTGACATATCTGGACATTTTGGTCTGGTGGAAAAGAGTTGAAATAGGGAGAAAGATTTTTTCTATTTCTTAGTTTTTTCCTTTGTAATCTTTCTATTAGTACGAGGGCTTGAATTGTCCTTTCTTTTTGGAGCTTTTAAAATGCTCTTGCCGTTATGAAGTTAAAGGGCATGGCACATTTAAGGATAGGAAGTTTTCATTCATCTAATGATAGAAAAATTGGTGGGCCTTCACTCCAAAACCCCATCGTAAAGTTTCGCGCCGATATGTCCATTCCTTTTTGAATGCGTGAGCTAAAACGTGAATTTTGTAAGGCCCCATAGAGTACTCCGTAAAATTGATATTGTTCGAAACACCAAAATGGGGAACATTTTGCTCATAACTTCCAAACCAAACATCCTTTTGGTGCAAAGATTTCACAGTAACTGAGAAAAATAGTATCTTTCTTCGGATAACCCAATATTGACCACTTCTGGGTAAATCTTCTGGGGCTTCTGTGGACGATGCTATTAGCGATTGGGCCAGGACCTTTAAAACACACAACACTAAAGATAGCTATGTCTCTATTTTTTGGACACCCTGTATATCCCAACATTTTCTCTTTGAATCAATGATCCTTAAGCTTCCCAAATAAACCATATCCCTGGAGCATAGAGCACTTTTTTGCTTCATATCCCTGTATCATCCTTGGTGCTATATAGCTTGTCGCTTTTCTCAGTCATCTTTCAATCGTTTCAGAGAATGAACAATTTTTCAAGAATTTTCCTGACTTCAGGATGTGAAGAAATAGTTACTCATACTTCCTGAGGTGAAGTTAAGATGGCTGCCAAGAGGAGAAGGAATTTTACGATTTTATATAATACCGCTTGGGTTATTTTTTTTATTGCTGTGTCTCTTAAAATCATTGGCAAGTGGCAAGAAATTTGCTAAATAAGAAAGGTATGCTGCTATTATGTTTTATATCCTGGTTTAAAGTTCAAACCAGGCCTATTTGGAAGAAATTGCGTTATCTTGGGCCAAGTCGCATATCGTAGAGACATTTGCTACTATTAAAGGTGCACTTCGTAATTTGAGCCCTTTCTGCTTTTTGGACATGATTCAATTGATTCACATTTAGGTAGAGGAGGTATTCCAAATGCCACTGCCATTGGTCGTCTAGGTAAGAAGGGAGGTTATAGAGTCCTGAACCATGGCTGATTTCCTGATGATGACCAGTTGCCCTTACATGCTTTGTCGAACACGCAAGGCTTCATTCAATTCAATCAAAAAAAAAAACCCTAAACCATTTTTTCCACAGGAATGCAAGACAGAGCAATATGGACGCAAAATGTCTTGTCATTTTTGTGAGTGCAGATCATTGGTAGGTTAGTAATACGATTCTCCCAGCAACACTTTGTACAATGGTGGGGGTGGACCACATCTGGTGTAGGACCAATCGATTTCTAAACCTGAGTATCAATATGGTTCTAGGCAAATGTTTCATCATACGTGAATTTCTTGTGGTGTCTCACCACCTCGATAAATCTCGCCGGCCAGATTGTTGTGTCTTTGCTGGGTCTCGTAATACTGGGCAGGCGGTACCACCGTGTGGAGAAGACTTTGAGGTATTGTGTGGAGAAGGCTTTGAGGTATTTGACAGGGATCCATTAAAAGAAGTGTTTGCCATCACAGAGGATGATCTGGCATTTAGCAGGTCTTATGGTTACTCAATGACCTTCATAAATGGAATTCCAGCTAAACATCCGATCATCTAGGTTCTTGATCCCCAAACCTTCAAAATGAAGGGGTGTCCATTGCGTGTCTAAAACACAGTGGTTTTTTTCTACAACAGTCGCTTTTGTGGGCTGAGAGCTGGGCTTATCTGAGCATGATTGATCTGGTCTTTTCTACAATCGGTTCCTGTCCCGCTCTGAGCTTTTAAAGCTCAATTCCCTTGCACAGTTCAGTAGCTGCATTCACTCATGTATTTAGAACATCATACCCCCTGGTTTTGGGTATGATATATACGATACCCATACCCAGATCAACAAGGTTAGTTCATGTCGATGTATGTACACTAAACTGTGTCCTGGTGGATGAGCATATTGTACTCATAGTGTCTGCACCACTAATGTAATCCTACTATGTGGTGATCATGAAAACGCATGACTAAGGGCGACTGTGTACATGCCACAGTGTGTCGGTTGGTGGATTTGGTGTCTGAGTTATGTGCGGGATCAGTCTATGGTCAACAATATATACGTGTATAACGTACGCCCCGCTTCACTCCGCCAAATGGCGCACCATTGTGTTGGCAACGTATACGCAGCACATGCAACTATCCAACTCGCGAGTCTGTTTGTCCAAGAAATGGATGGCCCAGAGTAGAGGTGCATGTGACCTCACGACTCTCAACAGTCTGGTTGTGTTCATATCCCCCAATGTCCTCATCAAAAATATTTGCCACTTGGCGAGCACGTAGACTCTTCTACATAAATCTTCTGTCCTTTTCTGGGAGATACAGACATTCACTCAAGAATTGTTTGGAGCAGCATTAGAACTGTGAATCTGGAATCAAAATTAATATGGTGTTTTCTCACTGGCTTAAGTTTCTTGTAAAGAAACTGTCTGTAAATTAAAGTCAGGCTAGTTCAAAGATACAGCCCTACCCTGGATGCTATTTTATGGGGCCTTTGACATTACAACTTTTACCGGTATATTTCAACATAAATAGTCATAAACGAAAGACTATATAGAAATTAACTTAATTATAACTAAATTAGTGGTAGGCCTATATTTGTGCAAATTTGTGCATACTCTGCACACATTTGTTTCAGGATATTGGGGAAGGATTGCCATTCTGTATCCTTTCCCATGGGCTCCACAAACCAAGCCATGGCCACTTAAGATTAGCACTAAAACTCATTAAACAGGTCTTAGTGTGAATAATTATTAACAATTAATGTGTTAATTTAGGATGCATTTAGTAACACTTGATTATTATGAACATTTAATCTTGCTAGTGCTTACAGATGTTTATATATTAATACTACAAGTGTTCATCATCATTCACACTTTAAGGCCTAATTTAATGTGTTTTCGTGTTTATCTTGCTTGTTGTTGCATGCCCTTCTAACCTAGCTGTGAAAAATATAAAAATTAACATTGTGAAGTATTAAAATACTTCAACAATGTTAATCCTGGTAACACTTTTAAAAAAAAGTGTTACCCGATTTTTACGGTATAATCAATGGAACCAATGCCCAAAACAGAAAAAGATAGCTCAGAAAGGGCTAAAAGCAAGGCAAAAACTGCAACAAGTATGGTAATGTGGTCTCACCGGATCTGGGACCTGGTTCCAAGTTGCATTCTTCCAAAATTAATGATTGGTTTGAACTTTAATCAGGATATGGCCTTTCTATATAACTTTTCCTTAAAACTCTGCAAGCGCAGTGTTAAAGTACATCTGCTTAACATTTTAACATGCATAGTGGAATCTTCAAGAAGTATAGGTCACAGGGTGCTGATAGCATGAAATGTACTTTAAGTTAATATTTTTACAAGTGTTTTGATTCTCCTGTGTCTTGTTTTTGTTAGGGCATATACTTTTTGTCAATTTGCCACATCCACTGGTCCCATTCCTATCCGTTTTTGTATAAGGCAAAAACCGCCTAAACTTCCAGGCAGTACTAATGTTCCATGTTACCAACACATTGTGAAACCAACTTCTGTCCATGCCATAAAACCATACATGATCATGTGACCCAATAATTGTTTTGTTACGCTTTGTAGTTAGTGGTTTCAGAATTGTTCTGAGTATCCCTTCCCCATCTTAATTTGAACATAAACCTACATTTCCAAGTAAATTGAGCCATGTTTAAACTAACTGTAAGTCAGTCACATAGAACCAAAAGACAGGATTAGATACCGAAACTCCATAAAAAGGGGGGTGGGGAAGAAATTTGTTTATTTTCAGCCTGCAAACATGGGGCTGGGGGCTAGATAGCTTTTCAAATCAATACCAGACTGTATATAGAAGTTTGTTGATGTGGTGGTGTGGGGGGGCAGTTCCTTTGGTTATCCTCTAAATCCACCCCTGCTGGGTGGTTAGCTGTTATGATGTGGCACCCTTCCTCATCTTAAACAATATTGTGCAATTTGTTTAGAAGTATGTCAAAGCATTTTTTTTGGGTTCTTCTGATTTGCCTCATCACAAAAGAATATGCTCAAAAAGGTCACCAATTTTTTCATTTTGAAAGTCTAAGCAGGCCTAAACTGTATGAAAACTTTATGAAATAGACCTCATCATTCTGTTTATAGTTAGAAATAAACTGAGCACAAAAAGCCGGTGTTCTTGGGCAAACGGTAACTTTTAAATGTGGACTGTTTTTGGTACCCCCGCCAACTTTTGTTGGCGCAAGAGAGAGACTATATAATGATGGTGGACATTTGTTAATGTTTTGGCGCCCCCTGTTTGGTGTTAAGAGAGAAACTGGCAGGCAAAAGCCACCTATAACTTTGCATGGGATGAAATTCTGTTTTTTTGTTGGCTGTAACTTTTGCTTTCGAATTAAATAATACTACTTTCTGATCAAGCATAATAAGCTAATACTACCATGCTACCAGCTGCATTTTTGTGACCAATTTAGATCAGAAAGAATTCTGCAATAATTTATAACCCAGATTTATGTGGTCTGTCACAGAAACCTACTGTAATATTTTTCTGCAGAAAACAACAGACGGGCGCCGGAATTCAACAAGTGCTCAATAGTCACATCATCTATAGTAATGCTCCCCGTCCGTGTGTGTGGGTGCGTGTGCCGTGTGTTTCCCTCGCGATATCTTTTGGAACTAAGTAAGTGTGTGTGTCCATCTTTGCAACATAGATGTATTTCGAGTACGCGCTGGGTGGGATCCGAAGTGGGGTCAATGGGTCTAAGGTCAAATGAGGTCAAAAATATGGTCAAAATAGGGTTAATTTGCTATAAGCCTTGTCAACAACGATATCTTTTGATCTAAGAGTATGGGGTTGTCCATCTTTTGAAGAGAATACAAGATGAGATGTTTTGTTTTGGCCATCTAATAGATATGTCATAATGGATATTGTCATCCAATATTTTGAGATTTTGAATTATTTTTCATCCACCACGATAAAATATTGGATGCCCATCCATTATGACACCATCTAAGATGGCCAAAACAAAAAATCTCATCTTTATTCTCATTCTTATTTAGAATTGTGAATTGTGTGCTTTTTATCGGCATAATTTGTCAAAAATAATACTAACATCATTCTTTATTATTCATTTAAATAATCGCACCCCTCTTGAAAACGTTTCCAAATCCAAGGACAAAATATAGGGACGTGGTGATCGTCACGCTGCGTCAATGGCATTTGCGTACCAACGAAAAATGCACGACGCAGTATTAACGCCCATTTGCGCGTGTCATATATTCGCCTACATCGTAAGTGCTGCACGCACTATCCATTATTACCCAGTAATGGATGGGCGGAGCTGTGACCTAATCCAATCAAATTTCTTGTTAACATGATAAACCACGCCCCATGAATAAGAATTCACCCATATGTCTCTTAAGTAGGCGGCGTATGAGGTCGGAGATGTGTCCATGTGCCATGTTCCAAGGTCAATGTGGTCAAAAATTGCTTTAAAACCTTGTCAGTTGTGTAGGATGATGAAACTTGGGTGGGGTGTGCTCAACATTCGGTGCAAAAAGTTTTGAAGGTCATTGCAAGGTCATGTTGGGTCATTTCAATGTCAAATCCCTGACCATGTGGTAGGATGATGAAACTTTGTTGGGTGTGGTCAAATTCAGTGCCGACAATTTTGAAAGTCGTTTCAAGGTCATGCGGGGTCTTCTCCAAGGTCAAAGTACGATGCATAGTGTCATGGGTCATGAAACCTTGGGGTACAGTCAACATTTTATGCCCATTTTTTCAAGGTCATTTCTGGTATTCTGGGGTCATCTGAGGTCAATTCACTGTCAATGGTTTATGGTCATGAACTTACGTGGGTGTGTCAACCTTCGGTGCTTAAAATTTTTGACGGTCATTTCAAGGACATGTGGGCCATCCAAGGTCAAACACAACTACAAATGGGCCAGTCTTCTGTCACGTTTGTGACCAAAAATGGTGATTTTGTACTTCAGCCCAATGCTGTTTTGTCAACCTAACCACCTGTTATACTGTTTACATTATTAATAAACTTCAGTCCAACCCTTACCAAAAGTAATGTTTTCCACTTTAGTAGATGGTTATTTTGTCATGGTTGCCCCCCCCCCCCAAATCTGTCACGTGTGTGACCTCTGCTGGTCACAAACGTGAACCGAACTTTATTTGCTCCCCATGACGAATAACAATCAAGTGAAAGTGAATACATTATGTTTGGTTAGGCTTAGACTCAAGGTTATTATAATGTAAAAAGGAATAACAGATTTTGACAAACAGCATTGGGTTGAAGTAAAAAAGCACCTGTTTTTGGTCACAAATGTGACCGAAGAATGGCCCAAATGGGGAAATGCTCAAGAAACTTGGTGGTTGTAGTCAACATTGATACCAATAATTTTTCAAGGTCATCTTGGGTCATTCAAGGTATTGAACCTGCTATGGTAGGCGCCTCTCTGCTTTCCATCACACATGATCCTCCCTGTGATCTTTACGTTATGTTACTTTTCCTCCTTTTATTAATACGGCCGGACGAGCGGGGGACCTTTGTGTTTCGAGCACCGCCTTGTTCCATTTATGTATGTATTATATTATGCACCTGCTGCGTTTGGGCTCACTCCATAATGTGTCTGCATTAGAGCCCATGCCAAGACGCCTTCTGTTCAGGAATGTAACTCAATATGATTGAGTGGACTTTGAACTTATGCGGGCGGTCACATTTCTGAACAGAGTTGGGCCTGGGCACTCTCACTGCATTACATGCATCTGCATCTGCGTACGTCCGGTTTTCTAAACCTCATAAATGTTTGGCTGGAGGCATGAGCCTATTTTCGAGAAAAAAACGTCCACTTATCAAGTCCCGCACCTCCCCAACTAAATCCTGCATACGCCCTGATCTGGTTGCTTACGTAACAGATTCACAAAGAAAAGACAACTATATTTTGATTTAAAGCACACTTTGGACTCATTTTATGAACTCTGTAAGAAAAAGCAACATTGAGCAGGGCTAAAATGTTTTATTTTGGACATACTCACAGTCATGAACACAAAAAGTTTCACATAAAACTTTTGAAAGTCCCACCACCAGCAGAATGACTTTCATCACTTACATATTGAACTAACTTTAGTTTGTTGAAATTTTTCAACCTCAATTTGGTTGTCTAATAATGCTCATTCATATATTGATTTTGTCAGATCAAACTGCACAAAAACCTTGTAAATTGACCTTTTAATGGTATATCCCGTTTGGCATTCCTACTGCATAGCAAATTATACCATAGTGTCGAGCCCCAACATCAAGGAAGGAGAGATGGGTACTGATTGGCTACTCAGCCAAGTGTATTTTAATTAGCTCAAGCACAAAGCTTGTTGGATAGTAATTGTGGTACAATTCTAACATTATTTCAAGAAGATCCAGTGTTTTTCTTTTCTCCAAAGAGAATAACACAAAAATAAAGATTTTGATCACTGGAATTAATCACAACAAACTATCAGTGTGTGTATTAAAGAGGACAACGATCATAACCATTATTAGAAAAAAAATGCACATCCTGAGGAAGGACACGTGGTAAAGTAATTCCAGTTCCTTGTGAGGTAGATGACATTGTGGTTTAGCCCGCTACCAAATGGACATTACCCTCAATAATTGGAACTCAAGAGCAAAGTCTTTAAAGGGATTAGCAGCGATATTGCGAGAAAATCGAAAAATGTGGAAATGCATTTGTTTTAACTTATAAATCAGGGATAAGTGTGCAAAATTCCATATAACTGCTTTAATGTGGTAACAAACCACCAAATAGTGAAAAAAATTAAGTATTTGATGAAATTTGTCATACCGTCTCCTGGAAATAGACATACAGCGATGACGTCTCAAAATCTACAATAAACAGCTGATTGTGGCTTACACTAGCACAGAATAAACAAAGATCAATAATGTTTGTGTTTGAGGTCAAACTGTATTGATCATGGTGCACAATATCACGCTTAAAATCTGGGATATTCACCAAGAAAGGCCTTTATGATCTGAAGTCGGAATTTTGATACGCACGTATAGAAATTAAAGAATCGGATAAAAAGTGCATTGTCTTTAATACACGGATTTCAAGCCAACCACTTGCAGGTTATGTTTGCATTTCCATGCCAGTAACAAAAAGACAAAAATATGAATTTTGATGATTGTTTCAGATTAGCAAATCGCTGCTAATCCCTTTAACACATGATTTCCCTATCACTGTTTATAATGTGAACATTAACTGATGTGTATCTGTTTTTGATGAGTTCAGCCAAGATGGGTTACTGTTTTGAAAGAGTTAGATTGAGATCAACAACAGTGAGGTTGATGAAAGTCCACTTGACTGATGGCATTACTATAGTAGATTCCACCCATCGTGTCATCCTCTAGTACTTTTCTTCGACGTTGAGCATTGGATTAGGGGCATGTGCAGTGGGTGGAAATTAAATCCACGCTAAATCTATTGAAACATGCGTTCGACAGCAGAGAAAATCAATTCTATGCTTAATAAAGCATTAAAGTCAACGTAAGCGCATTATAACTACATTCTCAACACATTCGCACTAATCGTATTTGCTGCAGTGGTATTCAATGTAACCGGTGAGTTAGAATGTTACTATTTTGAGCTGCCGTTTTGGTTACCAAGTAACACAAGTCTTTGCACTCTCTTTTGTAATAGTGATGTCAACATGAAAGGTCAGATTTTTTATTTCGTTCATGAAACAGGGTGAATTGGGCCACAATTTTTCTTTTCTTTTCTGCCTCCTCTCCCAACTAATCGACGCTGTCCCAAATTTTCCTCTGGTGACACGATGGGTTGAATCTACTAAGTAACACAGCTGTTTGTTGACCCCATGCAAATTGTCTCGTTTATTTTTATAGGCACTTTTAAAGCAAATGGCACAACACATTTTGACAACTGATATAGGTAGAGTGACAATGCAAAGCTATTACCTCCACACAATCAGAGAAATCATTGTCGGGAATCTTTCCATATAGGCCTACAAAGGTCATACTTTTGTATGTTCTAGCGCCCTCTATATGCCTATTCCCCATAGAAAGACAGTAAAACTAGATTTTATGAAAATTCATATTTGCCCCGCAATGAAATTTCATCAAATTTACACGGGTATTGTTATGGAATAATTACTTATAATTAATTGTCAAAAGGTGTTGTTGTTGATATTTTTGTCATAATAAATGAGACTTTCAAACAGCTGTGCTAAAAGTAGAGATGTTTGTTAACAGTTTTACTGATTTGAAATTTTGTTAAAAATCTATAAAAAGAGATGCAGAATTTAAGTTGCTAACAACAAAGGCAACATAGATTAAAATAGGCCAACTTGCATACAGAGGGGCCTCACCTGCAGACTTTTTGCCCCATTCAGCTCTTACAAATTGGACATTTACACTGGGCAAAAGTCATCATCGAATTCACTTAGGTTATAATCAAATTCATTTCCATGATAAGTGTAGACAGGTACAGTTGTAATTAGGACGCAATTCAAAAAGTCAAATTTCAATAATGACTTTATCATCATTCATTTGAGGTGAATTTGAATAAATTGTAATTGTATCACGACTTTTGTGAGTGTAAACGAAAGTCGTTATCGATTTCAAGCCTTCCGAGCATGACGCCTGACTCGAGGCCGTACATTTCCGGCCTCTTACCAAGCAAACATGTAATTATTTTTTTCTGAATGCAAATTCAAAATCAGTTAAGTGTAAACAACTACAACACCAATAAATTTATGCTACTCCTTAGTTGTCATTGAAAAAAGTGAATTCGATAATGACGTTTGCCCAGTGTTAATGCCATAAGTCTTGTAAACATACTTGTCACATACTGCACTATCAGTGATTTGCTAAACAGAACATCAACAAAATCATCAAAAATCAGATTTTTGCATGTCTGTAACAGGTATAGCTATCATAACATACCATTACACAAGTGATACTGAAAGCAACCTTAAAAGTGAAAAAAATCAGATATTTTAGTCATTACTGTCTGTACGGACGCTTGACGCAGCACTTAAAGGTGCGACGAGAGATTTCAAGTCATCCATATTTTCTGTGATATGTAGTGATTTTATATCGATTAGACACTCAGTAGATTCCCTACAATTTATTTGGTTACAGAAATAAGTTAAGGGAAATAAAAGGTGATTTGTATATGTTTAAATTTCAATAGAAAACATAGGCTGAATTTTGTATTTGCTCCTATAGGAAATAAGAAATTTCACAATTTTTTTACCAAAGAAATGGTTCTCAGCTTAATCCTTTCAGATGGGGATATTTTTGATAGAAAGCTCTACACACTAACAAAACCAGAATTTTCACATTTTTTATGGCCACCTGTTTTTTGAAATCTCTTGTTGCACCTTTAATTGAATGGAGATTCATAATTAAACACTGCTGTTTTCTTCCCTTTCTGTCATTTTTTTCAGTTGCAAAAAAATAAGTGATGAGAATTCTATACATTCTCTTCTAAGCTATTGCTGCAAATTGCAAATGTTTTGCCTCTTTTGGGCAAATCACTCATTGATAGGGTTGTTAAGTCTGTGTTTTATATTGAAATGTAGACAATTTAAAGAGACATGAGGAGATTTCCAGGAAGAAGCACCCCCAATTTTTCTCGAACCCCGGTTTTTAGCCTATAATATATAGGCTATTGTCATCACGTAGCAAATTAGAGTAGGAAACCCAATATTCTCTCATGAACTAGTCTCTCATGTCTTGTCCAATTCTTTTGAAACTCGCAGGTATGCAAGTAATGACATTTCTTTGAAAAGTTATGTAGTGGATTTTGAAAATTCTGAGCGTATGTTGCGTTTTGGGGCATTTTGTTTGGCCTTTTGTGTTTTTGGCATGATTTGTGTTGGTAGGCAAAGATTATGCTGAATTGTCTGTTGTCCTACAATGTAGCTGCATGCTGTGTGAAAGTTGAAAGCCATGCATTATCAGTGCTGGCCTAGAGAGGCATTGCATTTGCAGCCTAGTCTGATAACCACTTGGCAGTGTTTATCTAGTGAGATGACAGTTATGTTATCAACTTCAATTAGCACTCTCCAATTCACAGTTGGGCTTGTCCTTGATGATTTGGACATTCAGTGGCTAGCTCTATAGTACTAGTAATATACAATTTTGGTTTTCACTTGACCATACTTGGTTTCATTTCAACTTTTATATTACGCTTTCAACTAGCAGTGGTTCATTTTCATCTTCTTATAATAATAATAATAATGTGTATATTTAATGCACGACATATCCACGTAAACATGCTCAAGGCGCTGTGCGGCAGCCATGAAAGGCGCTCAGCACATCAGAGAAACCATAATTAATACCAGAACAGATTCTTAGGACTCTAGTTGTGGTGTGGGAGATATTAGCTGAACAATACTTTTGTCCGAATACCTTTTCATCAACAAACATCACAGAAACATATTTGTTGTTGAAACATTAAATATTGAATACTCGGTATATTTGTCACAAAAACTATGATCGGGCCCTTAGCCTTTTTACATTAGGTTTATTTTAATGTGGCAAATTAAATATAGTGTAAAAGACAAATGACTAAATATTAATAGATAGTCATTTGTCTTTTCACACTATAGTTTATTGTCATATCAAATAAGAAACATAATTTCTACTACCTATTTCATTTTACACTTGATCTTGGAAAAGTTGTATTGCAATTGTGTGAATGTTTTTAGTTAGGTTAAAACCCAACATTGCCCTGGCATGTTACTCTTTGAAGTGTTTACAGAATTAAAAGATAACAAGTTAACAGATTTTGGACACAGAAATAAAACAAAGATTAAATTAATAGTACATCAGCATCTAAACTACTTTATGGAATCAATCACATTTTAGAGGAAAATGTATTCTATTGAGAGCTGTTATTAACATGATCAAAAGTATGGTGCAGGTTTATTATTTTCCCATTCTGTAGCATGCATTGTTTGAAAAATTCAAGTAGGCTATATTACAACTGCAAATGCTTACCTCAAAGCTACTTACATGAAATAATCTGTCTCAACCAAGCCAAAATGTAGATATTGTAGGCCTACTCACTCATAAGTACATAAATTTTAAATAAAATTGAAGTTTTGTTTTTTTATTGTGAAGAACCTGTTATTGATATAAAAAGTTAAACAAAGTTTTAAAAGTTTTCTTAAAGATGTTATTTTTAATTCATTTTCACCTAAATATAACATGCATTAGGCCTACATGATATTCCATTACCAGGCTATTATCTTATTAGCCAGTTTCATTTGTTTGCTTTTTTATAAAGTTCTTTTCCAAAATCAAAAGAAGGATTTTTCCACTGCACTTCATCCCACTTCTCACATTTACCAAAGTATACTGAACTAAAAATAATGTTTGCTTGCAAACCAGGGCAAACTTTATAAGGCATAGAACATGTCCTTGTATGGCCAGGCTCTGGTATTTAAATCATTATCAGTGTCATTTATGAAGTGCAACTTAATGATGGCAATAAGCAACACGTGTTTGGGCTCCCTTTGACCTTGCACTGTGTTAACTTGAAACAGCCCACATTCTCTCACTCCAAACAGTCATAAGTGGCCTTACAAACATACTGCTATCTCAAAGGGTGTATTGAGTTCATCCCACAATGCACCAGTTTTGGGACATTTCACCACAATAATGTCATGTGTTGCCAGCATGGGATTCCACAAAAATCCCATTCTTAAGGGGACCTGTCATGCAAGTATTGGTGGCACTTTCATGTTACTTCTGTGATACCCTTTCCAGGTTTGATAAATTTCTTTTTCAAACAATTTTGTTTCCGTTTGCAAATAAGTAAAAATATGAACAATATTATTTTATAGGAAGACTCATCTTTTAAAACTTGTTTGCATTATTAATTATGGTGTTTTTGTTAATGGTTAATTAACCATCACAGTGCCTTCTGTGCCTTCTGTTAACTACAACAGTATCACTATTCTCCAAATTCTGCCGAGGATGACAGATCCCCTTTAACACATAAAACACTTTTTACACCCATGCATTCCTGTCCACAAAGCACTAGCACTTGATGATTTCTGCTTGGTATTGGGAAATTGAGAAATAATTTGGTTGATATATCATCATTTGTAAAGCATCATGATGAGTGCTTATTACACAAATATTATAATAGTCTTAGGCATTTGACCAAAATTGTTATTGAAAGTGAAATTACAGGCAAAGCGAAGACTGAGATTATGGAACAAACTAAGAGATTGAAGAAGTTAGAAGTTACTCTCAATTAATGTGCGAGTAAAAAGATTCACAGACAGATTGACACAGACGCCCAAAATGCAGGCACACATGGAACATAATCCGTTAAATAGTCTTGCCGATTAAAATCTGTATGACTTAATATTACAGCAAAATATTTGCTGTTCCTTGGAAGTTAAAGAGGCATATAAACAGGTTTTTCATAAAAGTTATTGCCATTCAAATTTTGCATATTTTGTGGTTCTGGGTAATGTAAGCTAAAAATACATTGTTAAGTCATAAAGTTTACATAGGCCTACTCCATGATTGGCTATTGATAAGCTTACATCACTTGAAGTCCATATCAAGTGAAAATGAAATTAAAAAAAAAAAAGAAAAAGTACAGCTCAGATTAGTGTGCCATATTTTTGTGGGGTTCACATCATATTTATTAGTTAAATTAAGTATGACAAAGAAGTAACCATTTAATATTGCATTGATTAAAGGCGCATTTGTATTATCGTACATATAAAAACAAAATTTTTGGCTTAAGTTCATCTCAGATGTGAATACTCTGGTATATAATATAGATGCCAAAAACCTGTTGTCTTTAAATGGCATATTATAGGCTACTGCATCATTGATGCTCTGGTTTGAGGTAAGTCGGGGGGGGGGGGCCGAGGCTGTGGATCACAAAATGCCCCTTTAAGCATTATGTATTACCCGTGTGCAAGGCTTGAGTTACACACTGATTTAAAAGTGTCTCATGCTGTTTTGCAATTCAAACACATTCACAACATATTGTAATTTTAGGGCCTCACAACCCTTGTATGTAGGGCTATCGTGAAATGCATTGTAGTGCCACATTTTTAATGTGGGCAATAGAGGTAATAGAATGATTTTAATTGCATATGAAAATTTCATCAGTTGCTCAATGATTTATAGAGAGTTATTTTGGGTGTCTAGGGATCATAGGTCAAAGGTAGGTTATAGGATCATTTGAGTTGTAAAATTCTGTAAATACTTTGTAAACAAGAATAGCTTGGCTTTTAAGTTGTACAGAATGCACATGATAGGTCATATGGGGTATTCAGGGGTAAGAGGTCAAAGATCACCTGCATGGGCTCATTGTTAAAAATGATCAAAAATTACACATTTTCCAAAGATGTAATTAATGGGCATTCATTTAAGTTGCTCAGGGAATAAGAGGTTAATGGTTCCTATGGGCGATTTAGGTCATCGTTTGACAATACTTGTTCCTTAGAAGTACAATGAAATTTTAAGAAAATGCATCAGGTAACAATATGTTGTAGTCATTTTTTTTTGTAATTAATGTAAATAGGATTAAAATAATAAAATTTAAAAAAAACTAAAATGCCGGCACATTTGGAAAATAGTGCACTCACGATTTTTCACCATTGATATTTTTGCATGGTTGGGAAGCTTTTTATACTGGGTGTCTAAAAGAAAGAACCCTCAAAGTGTCCTCTATTTCACAAAGTGAAGAAGTAAACCATGCAATTAATACACATCTGAAAAGTGCATTTTGTTAGGTTTCCGACACCGAAAAAATCTTTCCAAAAGGACATGGATTGACCGAGTTCTGGCCGATTGAAAATTTGTACCACTTTCATTTTATCCACAGATTGTTACTCTTTTAGTTGTCTTTAGACAATACACATTCTCCAAGCACATTCTTTTTGTTGATTGGTTTCTTTTGTTCTTGCAACAAAGGTCAGTTCTGATATTGAAAAGGTTAACTGCAACATTCCAAGATCTTACCTCATTCTTCTTTAATGCGCCACTCTGCCCTCCACTTGGCTGCCTGTAAGATAGATGCAGGCTTGCACTCTTGCATTTCACTAATTGACATTCCGGTCTGTCGGATGCTTTAAACCAGGGGCGGCGCCAGGGTCATAGGTGGGGCGAAACATCATAGGGGTGGTGAATCAGTACAAAATTAACTCATTTTGGTTAAAAAACCCCAATTTTTGCGCAATTTATTATGTAAAACCCCTGTTTTTCCTAAATTTTGAAAATCTCAGGGGGGCGGCCCCTGCCACCCCCTGGCACCGCCCCTGCTTTAATCCACAGGATCATCATGTCTTAGACCGTATTGGACTTATTTTTTCTAGGGCAATTTATTTTTTGCTCTATTGATCTTCGAGTTTGTTATTACACTAGGCAAGTGTCCTTTTTAGGACAATATGTGGGATATTCATTTACACTAATGGTTGCACACCACCACCAAATACCCTGCCATTTGTTTATGTACAAAATTGTCCTGAATAAAACAGCAATTTTTCGGTTAGGAAGTGACTCGGTTCCTAACTTTCTAGAAACAGCATTTTTCTTAGAATTCCACACCTAGTGTATCATTCACTCAGGAAAAGCACTATGGTGACAACGGAAATTTCGAGCTACTGGAGTGCGAAGACTACGATGAGTTGTGAGTTCCTCTCAAACTAGGGTTTCTAGTCTAAAGATTACTGTGGTAAAGGGTTCAAATAAGCACTATAATTACTCAGCAAAAAGCCTCACAGACTTCTGATCTCAATAGCTTGTTAGTTTGTATCTTAGAAATATTTACAGCACAATAAATGACCAAAAAAGTTGCAGTTTCAATTTTTTTTTTAAACTTTTTTTTTTACTCTTTTTTTTAAAAACAATTCAGTGAGAGAGCGACAGACCAGATCTTTTTAGTGGTGTAGAATCTTATCAAATTGAATATTTGAATGGCAAGCATCCAAAGTGAATCAGAATGCCAGGAAGATCGACTTATCATTATCTTATGGTTTTTTTATGTCAAGGCTAATCTAGACATTAACAGCAGTTATCTAATTAGTAACGCTGACGGATTGGCACCAAGATAGCGATTAACCTCCCTTTTGAAACTCTTCAAGTCCTGGTTTGATGCTACATGAGCAGGAAGGGCTTTCCATAAGCCTAGAGAGAATGGGAGAAATGATCTTCTGTGGGAGGCCAAGTTAGACCTTGGCACTTTCACAGCAAGGATCTCTGGATTGCATCTAGTTTGGATAGCCCCTTTTCGGATCTTTTGCCCTGCGACCGGAAAATTTAGGCTTGTGATCGGGACATTTGTCGCATCTACCGCAGGTTGTACCACAGGTGCAGGTTTTACCACAGGTGGAAAAAACTAGTTTTAACCATAGTTTTTGCTACCTGACACAAAAAAAACATCTTTTTGCCAGTTAAAAGTGGATAATTGTTTTCTTTTTTTTCCAAAAAATTATTCAGTATTAAATGTAATTTCCCTTGAGTAATAAGAAAATTTAGAAGAGAAACATTTCTTTAAATTCAATACAGTGCCCCCCCCCCAAAAAAAAACAACTCAGTTGAATAATAATTATGCAAATGCAGTTAGTTTGATCCAGTAGAAGTTGCTCTGAAAGAATGGGCAGTTGAATGTTAACTGTAATCAAAATTGTATTTCCATTCTGTTCTTCAGTGCCACATTATGATTACCAGCTCCTCATTGTGGTATGGGTCCTGCAGGTTACTAGTACTTGATTGCTGGAGTCATATAGTAAAACTAGAATTTTGCGGTTCTCGGCTTTCTAGGTTTCAGGTTTTGCTGGCTAGTTGGGGGGAGGCTGGTAAATTGTGCGTTGCCAGTGGGTTCATGTTGGCGGTGGTTGTGATGCTTCTGTTCAGAACCTTATCGATCGCTCTGAGCCGATAACTGAGGTTGGCTGGAATTTGTATGTTGAATTGAAGCAGACGTTTTCCTCCAAGTTGTTTAGATTGTTTGAATTGATGAATTGTAATTCCGTGGCTGCATGTTCAGGCGACTTGCAAGTTTTTTAGGTTGACTGTTAACTGGAATAAGTAGGATGCATCTATCTTATCTATCTCCCAATCATTACATCACTCAGTAGTAGAGTATTGTTGTACCCGGTGAAGAGGGTGCTTGGTCACATGAACAAAGATCAACAAAGTGTGCAGGAACAACAGACTGGTGCAAGTAAAAAGAAGGTCTGTGTGGCTAGCTAGCGGAGTGTGAGTGGCTTCAGGCGACTCCGGAAAATCTCCAGTGACTGAGCTGAACCCAGTAAAGCTGGTAGGGGTGTTCCAGATGCAGATGACACTTGGAAAAAAAAAATTGTGCTGGTAAGAGAATTCTACAGTGGTGCTGTTGTAGCTGTTGGTGGTGGCCCCTAGTTTGGTCTGATATATACACACATGAAAGGTTTTTAAGGTGAATGGATGTCCAGAATTAAAGCTGTAAGTTTTCTTGACAATTGCTTGGAATATGACACCATGGGTTTACAATAATGAAATTTCATTCACGAACAATTCCTTTCTTTTTTGTTTATTTATATTATATTCTTTGTTTATTTTGATTTTTTATTTATAATGTATATATTTTTATTCATAGTGTTTATTTTGTTTTTAATTTTGTAATTGTATATGTGTTCATTTCTTATTTATTATTTAGTTTTTATTTTACCTATTTAGTCATCTTTTTTAATTTGTTTATTTAAAATTTTTATTGTAACGATTTACTTTATTAATATTTGTATTTATTCAAAACTTTTGGTTTTTAATTTTGTAATTGTATTTGTGTTTATTACTTTGTTTTATTTTACTTATTTAGTCATCTTTATTTTGTTTAGTGTTAATTATTTAAGTTTATTTTCATTTAAACAATTTATATTATTAATATTTTTGTGTATACGGCTTTGATTTTATTAATTTTTAAAATATTTTTTATTCTCCCGTTTATTTTTATTTTCTTACCATTTTGGCTTTTATTTTTTATTATTTTGTCGTTTTCTTTTTATTTTGTACTCATTTTAAAAATTTATTTGGTTCCATCTATTCATTTGGGAAGGCGCTATATAAATATCTGTAATTATGTTATTTCTTTTTTATTTTAACAATTTATTTTAATGATATTCTGTACACAGATTTGATTTGGTTTTAATTTTTAAATTATTTGTTATTTTCTCATCCGTGTATTATTATATTTTGTTTTCTTTAATTTTTATTTTTAATTTGTACTGATCTTTTTCTTTATTTCATTCCATTTGTTATTTTATTCATTTTTATTTGTGTTAATTTATTTTGTTATGCTTTAGGCCTATGTATGACTTTTGTGATGGTCATATGCGAAAAAAAAAAATCTCTGTTACACCCAAACAATAAAAAATTCTAAAAATACAATTAAAGAAATAACCCCCCCTCCAAAAAAAAAAAAAAATCAGCCCAAAGTGGAATTCGAACCCAGACCAACAGGTCCTATTTTAATGAATCAATGGACAGAGCTATTGAGGTAAGCTGATCATTTCAGGCGTCAATTAGCTGTGTAACATTTCGCTAACTGTTACCGCAATGCATTCTGGTTATTTCAATGTAAACACGTAATAACTACTGCCGATCTTCAGAGAAAGAGGTATTGCAAGATAGTCATCTACAAAAATATTTCAGCTAAAAACATGAACATAATTATTGGGGGGAAATGCCACACAAAATTATAGACTGAAGTTCGTCCTTCGGGCGCTGCAACAATGATATCATTGGTTAATTTCGTCAAAAGCTCTTCCATGTAACCCCCCGCTATTTAGATTGACACGTCATAGCCCGGGCGCAATATGGAGTGTCCAGTTAGAGTAACCTCGAACTACCCGCAATTTATACCACCATTTACTTACCCAACTAACCTACGTTACAAATCGCCCGAGGGGAATCGGGAGAAATCAACCGTCACTAATTTCCTTTTTTGGCAACATTTATTTTCACTACAAATATACGCGATTTAAAAAAAAAAACGCTCTCTAGAAAGCGGAGTTTTCCGATACATCTTTAAAACAGTGATAGCTGATCTCGTATATACTTCAAAATCCAGTAAACAGACCCTAACTTTCCATTTAAATAAAAACAAACAAATTTTACAAAATACACATTTTTTTACACCAAAAAACTTTAAACTAAAAATTACACCACAAATTTCTAGGGGGTCAAACACCAGCATGACAGTAATTTGTACGTACCATTTTCACCAGCCGAAATTGCCCTACATTTAAGGAGATCCGCGAACAAAAAACGGCCCCAAAATGGCCCAAGTAAAAGTAATATACTGTCACTACGCGACCGATAACTATTGACTCTATTGTTTTGAAATTTTCTGTCCCTCCTTATAACAAAATAGTCATTAAAATATGCTAAAAATTAAAAACTTATGCCTAGCACACACTGTTGCGGGGGGGGGGGGGGGGGGGGGCACAATGTAGATCAAAATGTAAAGCACTATAAACAAAGTACTTTAATACCATGCTAATTTCAACTTGCTAAATAAAAGTATCTAACAATTATGTTGATGTCATATCATTAAATGACGTAGTGCCATGAATTAAACACTTTTGTCTCAACTATTCGGTTGTTTTTGCCTGCAATATTTTCCACTGAAATAATTGACAGAAGTTCCTAAATTCACTGTGTGCATATTTTTGCCTTTAATTTTTCACTTTCTAGAACTAGGTCTAAGGTAATTTGGCTGACTGAAAAGGGTGTAATCAGATTTAAAAAGTATGTAAATCAAAGTCCAATTCAACTGGCCCATTTTGACATTTTCAGTTTTCCATTTTGAGAAATATTTGTAAACAGTATTAAATGAGTCATTAGAAGTTGTCTTTTGGTGTTCATCAGCTGTCTGTAGGCCTATTCTTCAGGTTTATCTGACTTCATATGAAATTCTACTAGTTTTGTCCACTTTTTTGCCAGTTGTTTCAAGTGACAGGAGGAGATTTTTTTATAATACGAATTTCTCTCAAATTGCACTTGATCGATTGTAGTTCACCTACTAAGAACGTTCCGAAGGTTTATTGGACAAACAAGTACAAAAGAAAACAGCAAATCTTGTTTTGAACTTGCCTGAATATTGTAATTATCCCCATAGAGCACCGTGCTTTGACTTTCTGTCGTGCACGACAGAAAGTACTAAATCATCATCTTATTACACAAAGATGGCGTATTTGGCTTATTCACTTCAGGTGTGATCTAATACATTGGAAAGCATTCCAAATATGCAAAAAAACACGGGTTCAAAAAAAATTGGGGGCACTTCTTTCTGGAAATCTCCTCATGTCTCTTTTAAATCGGCAAAATACAAACCCTGGATCATCAAGTATGTTGGGACTTCTATTTTATCCCAAATACAGCATTTTAATTATGCCATGATCATAGATATATTTTACCAGTTGCCTTGTATAGTTAATGTTCTCTCCCACTTGGCATTTTAATAATGATTGTACAGTGATTACAATGCCACCCTTTCTGTCTTGTCATTTCACATCTAGGTTTCTGAGGCATCTGAAGACCTGATGAAGTATACGGAACAATACCGTGCCATGGACATGCTGGTCACTGGAAAACCACACACCGGGGATAATCCTTTGCAAACTCTGACATTCATCATCTGTAATTTTTTAGTAAGTAAAGCCAACCCACAGAGGTCTGATAGGATACAGTGTAGAGAATGGTTGCCCTGTTCAATTTCTGTTCGACCTGATAAATTTCATGATGGGGAAGATGTACGGGAAACAACTAAGGTGACATGACAAGCCCTATCCCTACAAAGCTGGCCATGTAGCCCAGCATTGAAATTTCATCAATAACCATTGTCATAAATGCCACTGGCATGAAGTATTTCATGATTAAAAAGCCAGCTGTTAAATCTTTAGTTCTACATAATAGTGAGGAGTTGGTTCGCATGTGCATCTAGAAGAGCTTTAAGAGTTAGAAATGGCTGGCATAATGGTGATGATCGCAAAAATGGGATGGTCTTTGGTTCCGTGTGAAAGTATGAGATTTTAATAAGGAATTTTGTGTGTTGATGTTAGTTCACGTGACACAGTAAAAAATTATAAAAAAAGAAAAATTAAAAAAAAAAAAAAAAAAAAGGTAAAATTAAAAAAATCAACCCCCGCTTTCACTTTGATGTTATATACAGTCACTTTGCAATCATTGGCATTTTTTAACAACTGCCGATAAACTTTACAAGTGGTTGTTCTACATTTGTCATCCGAAGGACTCTTTACATTAAAAAAAATTATTTTAAAAAGGGGAGGTCTAACATTGACCCAGGTTTTAAACTATAGTCCTACATGAGTTAGTTAGTTAACTGTTTCCATTGCAAATTTAGAGAAAGTAGTATCTCAAAAAATCTCTCACGGCCCTTTAAGGTTGGTATTCCAACATTTTTGGCTGACAAAAAAATGCCCATATTTTATGTTCTCAGCTTACCACTTCCAGGTAACTTTACTATCAACAATTTCACTACAACAATACAAAAAGACAACTTGAACCAAAAGTAGACAGCATTCATGTGTTTTACATCCTGGAGGAAATAATATGATAGTGGCTTAGATTTGTTACTTTTTAAGGCCATTGCCCATATCCTAGAACATAATGTTTTGAACCACTTTTAAATTCCAAATGTTTGATCAGCGTTGCATGCAGGCAAATGAATCTTGGAGAACGAATGTTGCAAGGGGTCCTCGATTCGCACGGGACCGGGACACCCTTAGCACCCCACCCCTTAATCAGTTTGCCAGAGCTATCTACAACCTGCTATATCATATTTATTCCATCAAATGTATTTTTATTAAAGAGATAATTTTAGTGCTTGTACCAAAATTTGAGATGTGTATGCCCTGAGAACACTTACATATGCTTTAATAAAAGAAATGTACCCAATATTGAATGAGATTTTACCTTTTACCAGTATGTATGTAACTCTTTGACAAATTTCTAAGTTATTCTATCAACTTAAAATCTTACAGGGTCTACAGCAGCCCCAGGACAACAACATCATCATCCTGGGTATATGCCTATGTACATTACAGGTGTTTAACAAATTTGCAAATAGCTGGTACACCTCAGCTGGGGTTATTAAAATAAACACTTGCTATTGTGATAATTTAAAAAAAACAAGTATCAGGGTAGTAGTCTTTGATTCTCGCCACTTGTTCATTTGTGAATAGGGAAAATCCTGGATGTGCGCAGTGATGTGTAATTGAAGGGCTGTCAAAAATGATTTATGAGAATGCTTGCAGGATAAATTTGTAATTAATGTATGACAAAAATGTATTGTAGTTTTATGCTGAGTGTTGTACTACTGAGTAACTACTGATAAATTCACTTAAAGGCTGATTCAGCGATTTGAAATATTTTGTGTGTAATTTAAGGGCGTGTCAACCCTGGTGCTTTGTTTTTTACGGAATTTCTGATTTTTGCACCATTTATAACATCAAACTGTGTTCTATAGTTACCAAAAAAGGTTATCCACTGCAAAAAATCCTGAGCTGTATTTTTTCCGATTTAAAACAGCTATTGACCACTTAAAGTCACAAAAACTGCTTGGGTTTTAAACGGCGGGAATTTAAGCGCATTTCACGCCGTAAGGCGCAAGGCGCACCACGCGTCGCGCGGTGATTTTTGCTGCGCAGTAATGAAGGTGTGAGAGTGTTCTTGGATAGGTACTTTGCGCGGACGCATCTTGAAAAAACGAAAAATAATCATTTGAAAAATGTAACCAAGCGCTAATTTAGACCAGATGAAATTTCAATTTCTTCTAATTTCTGGCGTTAGAGACAAAATAGGCTGATTCATTAGGGCATAAAGATGTATTTGTCTGTCACTTGCACAACCATATTCATTTTGCAAGTCAAAGATAAAGTGAGTTGAGATGAGACAACTTGATTGAAATGGTCGTGGAAAAGTCACTTTTTACTAAAAACACGGATTTTCTCACTGTTCACTTTTCGCAAAATTTGGCAAAATTTTTCAGAAGGGATAACTCCAAAATACCGAAGCAAAAGGTTAAGGTTTAACTTTCCTACATAGCAATCGGTCTTCTCTAGGGACGGTTTTCTCAATTTTCATTTTTCGATTTCTACTAAAGATATTCGCCAATATATACTCAAAAGTTTGGAAAAGAAAAGTAAAATCACACTTTTGACATTTTTCCTTATATTTCTGAAAAGTAAGCCTATTTTAAAAAAGATGAAAAAACCGTCCCTAAACAAAATTGTCTGGTTCTAAAAAATAACCATAATAAATCATGATACTATTGATAATTGTGTTGTTTATGCTGTCTGAAAATTTTTGGGGCAAAATAGTGTTGTTTTTTAGTAGTTTCTCAAAATACGACAAGTTTACATTAATCTGATGCCATTATCGGGTTCAGTCCCAATTTTCTTTCAGAAATGTATACTTTTTATTACAAAATCAATATTTGCAAAGTTTACAAAACAAAAAAAGATACTCGAAACTCAAGGTTCACAATGCCCTTAATGAAGACTAGTCAACTAGAACTAAGAGCTACTAACCCTAAACTGCTCATTTCCACATTTGAGATGAATAAGAATTTCTTTTTTTTAATGCAATAAACATTTAGGTATAGGATAATTAGTATAATAGGGATTACTGTGTATACAAAAATTCCAAATCGGGGAATTTTAAGTTGGGATTTTCTATGGAATCAATTTGAGACGTAGCTATTCAAAAAAACAACAGTGATTAGTGGGTGTACAAGCACATGCATATGCAAAAAACCCACATTGTGTCAGAAAAAAATTGAGGGCACCATAATCAGAAACTGAGTCGGCCTTCAGTCGGCCTTTAAAGGTCCATGGACAGTTCGGCAAATCTCCAAAAAGAATTGGTTAAAAAAAAAAAAATTGGTTTCATTTCATAGGATTTGTATTGGTATCAATGTAAACTCTGCATGAAGCAGTAATTGAGGAACCGTATATTTGATAAAAATCGGGCATTAAATAAGTGTTTTGGGCAAGCTTTCAAAGGAAATCCAAAAATGAAAAGTGATTATCGCGCTGGCAAGCGTGACCAGAAGATGACGTCCAAGAGTAACAGAACGCGATACGCGTCATGGATAGTAATCGTGAAACGATCGCGAGTGGCCCAGTTTTCTTTGCATACGTACACAGTGGACTTCTCGCGGTTGGTAATATAGATGCGCGTACGTGTTGTATACAATATCGCATAATTTTGTCTGCATTTGGTGCCCTTTTAAAAATTACGATAATGTGCTGTACTGTCGACGGCTGCACCAGCGACACACGACCCGTTACCGACAAGAGAGAATCAGAAACAGATAGCTTTTATTCAGTTCCCAGACCCCAAAGAAAGCTCAAAAGAAGAAAGAACCGCAAGGAGAGATTCGGGAGAGATGTGCGTTGCGGTTAGCCCACGTGTGAGCTTTGTTACAACTGTTACTCTGACGTCATTATACGGGGTCAAATCCAACTCCAGCACTTGTACGCGTTCGCAAAAACAGGAGAAGGCTCTGTCAGTTTGGTAGATTTATCCTTGGAAATTTAACACTTTGCCCGATGTTCACTTTTAAAAATCTGTTGTTTGTTGCGAGGTGTGCGATATGATCAGGATACCGATGAGGTACGAAAATGTAATAAATTAAGGAAATGCTCCTACTCTAGCCGTGTCCATGGACCTTTAAAGGGCCATCACTCAAGAGATTTTGAGGCCCCAAATAGTGTGTCATAAAGTAATTTCTATAGATTAGGCTCTTAATTGATTTCTTACATTGTTTTGTGGTACGGAAATGCCCTTCAAAAGAGAGAAAAAGTGTATTGATGTGCTTTATATTTCATAGAAACAGGCTGAATTTTGTATTTGCCTCCTATACAAAATCAGAGGAAAATTCACAATTTTTGTACCAAAGAAATATTCTCAGCTTTAATCCTTTCAGATGGGGATATTGGATGAAAAGTTTTACACCCGGGCAAAGATCAGTACTTTTCATGTTTTAAGGGACACGTGTATTGTGAAATCTCTCATTGCACCTTTAACTTCGTTGTGTGCATGTCTCTTCGTGTACTAGTACAACCAATGACTACAAAATTCCCAAATTGCGTACTACAGGAAAATGGGTATGCTGTTTTTTTTTTTTTATTGATCATATATCTCTTCATAGAGTTATATGGGTATTGATTGAAAAATCTGGATGATAAATGCATATTAAGCGAGATAATATTGGGGGTTCCTCTTCTCTGTGGCCAAAACCAGGGGCCAAAGTGACCAACAGTATTCCATATTAATTAAACATTAAAGGACACTATCAGTGATTTATCTAGAAGCGTGAAAAATATTGAAATCCCAGAATAGCTTAGGTGAAAGGTGAAATTGTAGAAATCTCATAAGTTACTTTCCAATGAGGCGTTGACAGGAAAAGGAGAAAACGGGCAGCAGTGTTAAAAGATTTACGATTTCATTCAGTTACGTGTGCTAGCAAGTGTCCGTACGGACAGTATGAACTAAAAATTTCGATTTTGTCCTTATTAGATAGCGTCTGGTCCTTCCATCTGAAGGGATGTCAGGAACATGTACTTGATACAAACATGAAGAATCTGATTTTTTTATTATTTTTTTTGATTTTCTGATATAACAAAATTCACTGATAGTGCCTTTAATGCAAATATTCATTAGTGAATCATGGGTACATTAGTTACCTTTTTGATCCCAACAAGTCGACCTACTGATGTTTTAGAAATAAATCAAACGCAGTGGTTTTTAAAGGTGGTCTGTGGAGTAGGGACTAGACCTGGTCTGGAACCATAGTTGTCACACGCACTCCTTAAATTGACAAAAATGACCAAATTGAGTTGAAATTTTAGTGTAAGAACAATCAAGTCATAGTTCATCAAAACCTGAGGGAGGGGAATGGTAAGCTTTTATAAATAGGGCAAGTGCATCCCAATTGGCGACAGGGGGGTATTTCTCCTGACAAAGCAGACCAAATTTGCATTTCATATTCCTTTTGGGGAAATTTTCACCAACTTAAGGTAAATTTGGGCCAAATTTAATGAAAAGGCGGGCGTTTTCATGCATATTTGGTTCCTGTTCAGAATTCATTGCAGGAAATAAATGAGACAACTTGAGATTGTTTGCCCTCCCTATGGTGGGACGATTGGGAATTTTGCCCCCAATCTGGATCTGGACCTTATGTAAAAAGATGCAAGGGTAAGGCTGACCAATTCAAACTAATAAATAAGCATCATTCAGGGACAAGAGACTGTCCTGAGATTTTCCCGGATGAATTTAGTATTTTCTGCCACACTTAAATTCTGGCACCTCAACATGGCGGTTATTACGGTTAACGGTTGCCGAATTCGTATAGCCTGTGGCAGGAATACTAAGTCTTTCCGGATTTTCCATTTCATGAGAAAAATGGGGAGTGTTACCGTAGAATAACCTTGTAAATAGGTGTAAACCAAGGCGTGTTTGTGGTGTTACAACATTAAGAACAAAACCAGGAACCGATACTACTATCAGTTTACAAACATTCCTCTTTTTGGAGAATTATATTTTTGTATTTATTTTGATACACTGTATTGTTCACTAGTAAATATGTGGCCAAAATCTTTTTGATATTTATAATTGCCTCATGTTGTGTAATTGTACCCCTTACTATTACAAATTTAGTTGGGTGTTAAAAAAAAAAACCACAAATAAGCGTGAACACTCCTATCAATAGACCACCCTTAAATCCCACAATATGAAATTAGACAGAATTATCACAGCAATTGTTTTAATACGTTTTAAAATTAGAAAATGAAAATACCATTCATTTGATGTAGTCCACTCCTGAAAAATGCGATAATTAGGATTGTGACATATCGTCAGGTGTATTACATAGTGACGGATGTAAACAAAATACAAATTTTTGTTTCTGGAGAAAAGAAATCGCACATTTGAAAAATCACGAACTCTAGAGGGTCCGCTACACGAATCCCCACATACGACTCACCTCAAACAATCCAATCCGATTAAGAAACAAAATTACACTGGAAAATTTATTTTAGCTAATATTCATTGAATTCTTACTTGATAAAATGATTGTATTATGTAATACATTGGAAAAAAGTTAACCATCATATTCGCACACCAAAAATATTCAAACCGGACGTTTTAGTTATGACATAGAGAGGATGTTGAATTTTCCCTATACTTAAGTGTTATTCAGCATCCGTTATTATGGAACACAGCAGCGCGTTGTCTGAAACCGCCAAACCAACGCCCTTCATCGCGAATCTGCTCAATTCGTTTTATTACATTAATGATGGATGTTGAGAGGATTGCCGCGATTCACACTTTGGAAACTGTAAATATAATTAAATTTCTACAATTCGATATTTATAAGTTAGTATATTTGGCTGTGTCAGTTATAAATTTAAGATGAGAATATTTACTAAACAAAAAGTATTAAAACTCATTGGTGGGAAATCAAGTATACAACTTTTTTGGACAGAGGGGTGACATCCGTAAACTAGTAATAACACCAAAGTGTCTCTGGTATGACAAATACGTCGCAAAAATTGCAAGATTTCTAATGTAAGGATTTATTAAGTAATGAAAGTACTTTCAAGGTTCGGTCACTGAGGCAATGTTGAAGATTTGGCTTTTTGGTATTTCGTACAATTTCCATTAATGTCGTAAAAAATGATTCAAATAAAAATCAACATCTGGACTATGTAATACACACACGATATATATCAGAACCGGGTACCCCGCTGGGTACCCACCTGACATGGTCTTACCCGGGACTGAATTGCACTTTTGGGTTACCCGAACTGAATGTCAAGTTTTAAATTAAAATAAATTTGATCTCGACACCATCACCTTCAACAGTCTGTTACTGTTTTACAACATGGACGGATCCATAACTGGACTACTGAAAAATAATTTTCCCATAACCCATAAAACTCCAAAATAAACAATGCATTACCCTTTGGAAGGGTGTTTTGGAGGGTGATTGAAACTTGATAAAGATGCAAAATATGGGCCAAGTATGCAGGTACTGCTGAAATTTTTAATGCAATATATTTTCTTAAGATTGTTCGTTCCACAAATTAATGACCAGAAAGTGGTTGAGGTGCAACAAGAGATTTGAGGCACCCACATATTGTGTCATAAGAAGTAATTTCATATCAGATAGGACACTCAATAGATTCTTATCTTGTATTTTGCTACAGAAATTGTCTTAAAGAGAGAAAAACAGGTGATTTTGATTTGATGATATTTTAAATTATATATCATAGGCTGAATTTCTAGGTACTCTATACGAAATTTCACAATTTTTGTACCGTTAGAACGGGGGGTGTGGGGTGGTGGGGGTACTTTGGCCTTGGAGGGAAATTTGGGCCTCACCCTAAAAAAAAAGACTTTGTCGTCATCAAATTTAAGAAAAAGTTTTTTTAAATTGACAATTTTAATTGGGGTAGGTAATTAAAACAACCAATTACCCTGATATATTAATGCTGTATGTATTTAGGATTAAAAACCAAACACCCTGCCCTAAAGGATTTTTTTTTTTATTTTTTAGCGAATGAGAATGCAACCAAAAAACAGTTGCCAAAATTTGTGACTGACTCACCAGAATGTGATGCATTTAAGGGAAGGTGTTAGGGTTAGTTGATAGTCAATTTATGATGCTGATAAATATTAATAGTTTATTTTTTATTTTATTTTCCTTTTCAGCACGGAGAGAAGTTCATAGAAAAAAAGGACCGAACAAAATGGGCCCCCGCAGCATACTTTGGCCCACCCGCCTTACCATGTTATGTTCAAAGAAGGGATATGAACTCCCATAGGGAGTTCTGTAGTCAAACCAGAGACTTGTGGTTATTAAGTAACTAGACAAGAAAAGAAGTCATAGGAAGTGCCAAACTTGCCAATCATTGAGTTTAATGTGCACCTTGCTCGCATATTGCACTCACATAGTGGTAAGTCTATAAGAAAGTGTTGCATTGTGAGCTCCGCGGTCTTGTCACAGAAGTTTGGTAGTGTTCAATTATTTTTAAAAATACTTAAAAAGGGCCAAAGAAACCCAGTTAGAGTAGTTTGCCATACCCATCATTACAATAGGTTTAAACTTGCTTTATAGCATGCGGGCGACAAAGTAAGCCCATGGGAGGGTTACTTTGCTCATCCCAAAATTCAACCCCCAAAAAAAAAAGGACTCCACATAATTTTTTTTCAAAAGAAAAAATTTATGTGAAAGCTAATTGGTCAGCTAGATAATATATAACTAACTCAAGAAAAAAGGACCTTCCATTACATTAAACAAAAAAAAATCAAAATGAAAAAAAGTGGGCCAAAGTAGCCCCGTTTACGGTACCAAAGAAACATTTCTCAAATAGTCCTTTCAGAGGGGCGTATTTTATGGATAGTTTTACATCAGGGCAATAATAAGAATTTTCACATTTTTAAGGGACACCTGTTATTTGGAAATCTCTTGTTGCACTTTTAATACATGGTGTGAAATATTATTGTGCGGGTTTAGGCAAGAAGGCCCATCTGCAATAGCTGCCAACAGGTTGATTTGACAGGTATAAACAATTTAAGTACCAATACAATTTAGTAAAAGAATCTTGTATTGAGGATTAATTTGAAGTAATTTTAACTAAATTGTATGAAGAGGGTACCCACCTGAAAATTACCTCAGGTGCCCGAGTTGATAATTACAAGTAAAGTCACAACCCTAGTGGTAATACTAAATGAAAACTAGAGAATAAAATATGATTGTTTTTAAAGTTGGTATTATCTCTAATTGAAAGAGAACCCGTTTATTTTAAGCAGTTTTCCAGAATCATGTAAAATTAACAGTCGTCGCGTTGAGAGTTCTTCTACCAGTTAATAAACATACTTGCTCTCATTCTTAAACGTTCAAAGCATTCAAACCTCCTATACACTTTGTATAAACAGTAAATAGGGTTAATGAGATTAATTACTAAAACACTACTAAGGACATGTTATTGTTAACTCTGTTACATGCTATTTGTCATGGCATGTACCCTGAATTGCTATTGTTCAGGATGTTACCTTATAAGCTTAAGTGTCTGTCAGGATTTTAATTTCATAATGCTATTTGTCTGGACATATTAAAGGTGGCAAACGAGGAGATTCAAGGCATCCATATTTTAGGTGATATGTAGGGATTTTCATATAGATTAGATGCTCAATAGAATCCCAAACTTTTTTGGTTACAGAAATAACTTTAAATGAAAAACAAACGGGTGATTTGTATCTGCTATAGTTCAATAGAAAAGCATAGGCTTGAATTTCATATTTGCTTCCTATAAGAATTTGAAATTTCACATATTTGTACCAAAGAACGGTCTCAGGTAATCCTTAACAGATGGGGATATTTTTTATATAAAGTTTTACATCAGTGCCAAAATCGGAATTTTAATATTTTTGGGGGGAACACCTCTTAGTTTGAAATCTCTCGTTGCACCTTTAACTTTATAATGCTATTTGTCTTGACATGTTAATTTTATAACATCATTTGTCAGACATGTTAACTTTGTAATGCCAAGTTGGGTTATATGTTCTAAGACTGGACATATTTCATATTTTACCTGGTAAAAAACATCTAAATTATCTTATTTGGAAAATTGAAAATTAGAAAAGTTGATGGCCAAAAAAATTGTTTCAAGAAATGTTAATAAATGGAAATGTATGTCATACAGAGAACCATTAAGAGAAATCCAATTCAGAGAGAGATAAGTGATCTTTCAAATGATGAGCATGTGGTTTCAAATCAAATATTTATACTCTGAAAAAAGTGCGATTTTAAATATTTTTCTGACGACACATTCGTTGTACCAAGAAAAAAAAAGGACTTCCACATAATTTTTTTTCAAAAGAAAAAAATTTATGTGAAAGCCTAAGTTGAGTGCTATGATAATATATAACTAACTCAAGAAAAAGTACCTTCCATTACATTAAAAAAAAAATCAAATGAAAAAAAAGTGGGCCAAAGTAGCCCCGTTTTACGGTACCAAAGAAACATTTCTCAACTTAGTCCTTTCAGAGGGGGATATTTTTGATGGAAAGCTTTACATCAGGGCAATAATAAGAATTTTCACATTTTTAAGGGACACCTGTTATTTGGAATCTCTCGTTGCACTTTTAATACATGGGTGAACATATTATTTTGAGGGTTTAGTGCAAGAAGGCCCCATCTGCAATAGCTGCCACATGTTAGATTTGACAGGTATAACACTTAATACCAATACAATTTAGTAAAAGAATCTTGTATTGAGGATTCATTTGAAGTCAATTTGTACTAAATTGTATGAAGAGGGTACCCACCTGAAAATTACCTCAGGTGCCCGAGTTGATAATTACACGTAAAGTCACAACCCTAGTGGTAATACTAAATGAAAATTAGAGAATAAAGATATGATTGTTTAAAGTGGTATTATCTCTACATTGAATAGAAACCGTTATTTTAAGCAGTTTTCCAGATCCATGTAAAAGTAACAGTCGTCGGTTAGAGTCTACCAGTAAAAACATGCCTTTGCTCTCATTCTTAAACGTCAAAGCATCAAACCTCTCTACACTTTGTATAAACAGTAAATAGGGTTAATGAGATAATTACTAAACACTAATCAGGACATGTTATTGTTAACTCTGTTACATGCTATTTGTCATGGCATGTTACCCTTGCATTGCTATTGTTCAGGATGTTAACTTTATAATGCTACGTGTCAGGATTTTAATTTCATAATGCTATTTGTCTGGACATATTAAAGGTGCAACGAGAGATTTCAAGTCATCCATATTTTATGTGATATGTAGTGATTTCATATAGATTAGATGCTCAATAGATCCCCAAACTTTTATTTGGTTACAGAAATAACTTTAAATGAAAACAAACGGTGATTTGTATATGCTTATATTTCAATAGAAAACATAGGATTTCATATTTGCTCCTATACGAAATTTGAAATTTCACAATATTTGTACCAAAGAAACGGTCCTCAGGTTAATCCTTACAGATGGGGATATTTTTTATATAAAGTTTTACATCAGTGCCAAAATCGGAATTTTCATATTTTTGGGGGACACCTCTTATTTGAAATCTCTCGTTGCACCTTTAACTTTATAATGCTATTTGTCTTGACATGTTAATTTTATAACATCATTTGTCAGGACATGTTAACTTTGTAATGCCAATGTTGGGTTAATGTTCTAATACTGGACATATTTTCATATCTTACCTGGTAAAAACATCTAAATTATCTTTGGAAAATTGAAAATTTAGTTAATAAAGTGGAAATGTATCTAACAGAGAACCATTAAGAAATCAATTCAGAATGAGAAGATAAGTGATCTTCAAATTGATGAGCATTTGTCAAATCACATATTTTATACTCTGAAAAAAGTGCAGATTTTAAATATTTTTTCTGACGACACATTCGTTGTACCAAGAAAAAAGACTTTCCTTCATCACTGACTTCAATAAATGTCAGTACGAATTTATGTAATTGTAACATCACTGATTGTGCAGTTGTTTTTAAAGTATTTCAGTTCTGTAGTCATAATAGTTACTGTGGATACAATAAAACCATACTCTATCTGTTCATTTTACTGGAGCGAGTGATCATTTGTAACAATGTTATCTAGTTCAACAAGGTAATGGCCTTCCTGAGTATAGAGTGGTATTGCATTCTAAAGAGGCACTATCACATAACATCTAACAGTTGCCAGGATGTGAGTAAGCAACCTTGAACACACACTGGATGCAGGCAGTGATAAATTGTGTAAGTTATGGTTAAAAGGACCATGAATGGCATGAAACAAATGACATAATGAAAAGGGACCCTTACTGAAAAAACTTCCATGGTTTGAAAAAACAATGTTGGATTGTTTACTTCTGTAAAAACAGGAAGAGTTCAGGTGGACCATGGTGGCAGTTTGTGGCAATTTCTGGAACAGAAAACAAGGTGTTCCACATCCCTGACAGAATCATCTACCGTGTATCTAGCATGTTTTGCCGAGACAATTCAATATTGACTCGGAATGGTTTGTCTAGACGCTGCCCACCACGAAGTAGAGGCGACATAAATCATAATGCAATGCATATCTTGTTATATTAAATTTTTAATTTAAATCTAGAAAGCATGCCACAAGCAGAATTTAATATTTCAATCAATAGACACATACATTTTAGACGCATCTCAAGAAAAATCGATGCACAGAATTGAAAGTGCGTCAAGTTGATTGAGCGCTCTAAATGTGCAACTGCAAATAGGTGTGCGTGCTGGAGGACCCTCGTCATCCTTAAATTACATAAGGTTCCTTCATATGTGGATTGATTTCAAATGTCATGGACAAAGGTCATCTCGGAGGTCATGTTCCATTACTGCCAATTGCCAGGGGGATCCATAAGGTTACTTGCTGTATTTTTTTAAAATCCTCATTAAATTTAATATTTGCATATGTTTTTAGATACAAATTTAAGATAAAAATATAGAAGAGTGCCGTAGATGTAAAGTACAAGGAAATTCAACTACAGAATGGAATATTTAATCAAGAAAAACCTACAAGTTGCATTTAAAGAAACCACAAACTGTTTGGGTTAGAGCAACCTTAGGTTTGTTGCCGGTTTTTAGGATATTTATATAATGTAAATTGTTTATAGGATATCATAAAAGGAAAACATTTGTTTTATAGTGACGCTTGTACCCTGAACAAACCAGGCGCTAGCGTTAGACGCATTTCAAGAAAATAGTCGACGCACATATAGTGAGTGCGGAAAGTCTTCACGCTAAACGATGTGCAGCTGCAAATAGGTGTGCGTACTGAAAGGACCCTCTATAACCCTTAGTTATAAAATGTCCTGTTTACCAATAAGGGATGATGGATTGGTTCTTAATCATCTTCAGGTGAGGGATGAGTATATAAAAAGTTGACAACATGCAAAAATACCGATTTTGGAAAAAGCTGAGGCACCACTATTTTTTCAAAATGTGCCAGGTCCTTTTAATGAAAAGAAACCAGCTGAATACCTTATTGGGGTTCTAATGATTACATTAAAAAAATGTAAAATATTTTTGAAAATGTAGCACCTCACCTTTTCCTATACCCCAATATGGTGATTTACCCTAAACAAGCTCCTAAACCTAGAGCGTCACTCCACGTTTTGTGCAACCGAAGTGGAGTATTCATGCGTCAGGTACTATATACACAGCAAGATTCCAACTCACGGTGTTTAACTCAGAACTTAGGCTACTCCATGTGTATCTTAAGCTCTACTCAAGGGTACCCCTTGATTGCACTATTAATGCAGTACCTAGAACTACACCAAACCAATTTCTTCATGGGAGACATGTGAAAGTTAGGTAAGTAGCTACGAGTACCCACCCGTGTGGGTACCACATCGCTGGACGCAAAAGTGGGGGTAATCATCCTCCTAGGTTAAACACAGTAGAATTGGACCACTAGGCACCCCTGGCTGGAGTTACCTGCATGGTAATCCCATGCAAATGAGCTTTGTGATTAGTTTAGTAATATTATCCATATTTAACATTTTGGTCACAATTTGTTATATATTTATACCAAAAATGTCATATATAGGGGTTTTGTGATGCTCAACTCAAATACAGGGACGTTACTAAGCTTGAAAAAGGATCCAGACAAGTCGGTAAACAACAATGGAAGTTTGGCGCCATCTTGTTCAAGTGCTGCTACGAGGCAACCGGTAGGGGAGACCTGTGAAGGTAGGTACTCCCATGGAGATTAGATGCAGGGGTACTCCACTACTGGGGCTTATATGGGTACCTCTCAGTCACCTAGCAGGCAACGGCATAGTACAACTATAGGATGGGGTACTGCTAAGTAAACATAGTTGCTATCCATCCAGTGGCTTGTGTACTTGCAAGTACTTTGTTGTGTAGGTAACTGCATCAATAATGCATCAAAGGGGGACCCTTGGAGTAGTAGAGCCTAACGTACACATGGGATTAGCCTAAGCTTGGGTACACCGTGGAGTAGGAATATTGATGTGTAAGTGACTTGCAAAGTACACAAGTCACTGGGTGGATAGCAGCTATGTTTACTTTGCGTACCCATCCTATAGTGTACTTGCAGTTGCCTACGAGGTGACGCCAGGACCCATGTAAGCCACCAGTAGTGGAGTACCACTGCAGCTACTCCTGGGGAATACCTTCACAGTACTCCCCTAAACGGTGCATAGTAGCAGCACTTTTGGACCATAGAGGGCGCCCAACATTCCATTGTTATTTACGACTTTCTGATCATTTTCAAGCTTACTAACATCAATTTGAGCTGAGCATCACCAAAACCCCCCAATATATGACATTTTGCGCAAAAACAAACATATGTGACCATTTAATGTTTGAAATAATGGATAAAAATTAGTGAAATAACATACACAGAGTCAGAGCCTTTGCAGGAGTACCCATGAGGTACTCCCACATGGGTTCTAGTGGTTGAGCTACTGCGTGTGTACCAAGGTAGATGATTACCCCCACTTTTGCGGCCGGCGATGGGGTACCCATGGCGGAGTGGGTACTCCATGGCTACTAACAGCACTTCCCACAGGTACTCCCATGAGAGAAATTGGTTGTGTAGGTAAAAAACGAACACACTCGTATGGCACATCGGGTAAACTCAGAGGTTCCACAAGGCACTGTCCTGACCTTGTTGTTTTTAATTATCAACAATCTTCCAGATAACATCTCCAAGGGCTACCTTTTGTGGTGGACTGTGTGGTTTATAGACCCATCAAAACTCACGAAGACTGCCTGGTTCTCTAGAAAGACAGCCGTTTACAAACCTTAAAAAGAGTTTCATTGAAATTCCTCGGGGAAATGGTTTCCTTAGGGGGGTTGTCATGGAACCCATTTCCCAATTGTGAGTGAAAACACCTTAGGCACTTAAGGCAGTGGAAACTTGAGCTCGCAGTATCTATTTTGGTTTGTAACTTCGCAATGATTATTGTCTGTTACTAAAGTCTACATGGCTAAAAAGAAAATGGACGATGAACCCGATGATGGCATTAAATTAATGTAAAAAACTTTCCGTTATTTGTGAGAAAAATACTAAAAAACACATGATTTTCCCCAAAATTTTCAGACAGATAACAAAAAACATTTGAATTTTCATGATTTCTTATGTTGTTTTTAGAACCAAGACAAATGTGTCTAGGGAAGTTTTTTCATTTTTGAAAAATAAAGATTACTTTTCGAAATATAACGAAAAATGTCAAACAAGGTGATTTTTACTTTCTTTTCCCAAAAAAAATGTGAGTTATATATTCGAGAATATCTTTAGTTAGAAAATGAAAAATGAAAAATTGAGAAAAAACCGTCCAGAAAGACCGATTGCTATTCGTAGGAAAGTAAACCTTACCTTTTACTTCGGTACTTTTGGAGTTATCTATGTCTGAAAATTTGCCGAATTTTGCGAAAATTGAACATTGAAGAAAATCGTGTTTTAGTAAAAAACAAGTGACTTTTACACGCCCATTTCAAGCTGTCTCTGTCTCAAATAAATTTTATCTTTGAACTTCAAAATGGAGTATGTCTGTGCAAGTGATGAAAATACATCTTTATGCACTATGAATCAAACATCTTTTCTCTCTAACTCCAGACAATCATCGATTGAAATTGTCGGTCTAAATAGTGCGTTGTTTACATTTTCAACGATTATTTTTCGTTTTTCCAAGATGCGTTTGCGCAAACGTACATTAAAAACACGGCGCACGTTTCATTACGCAGTAAAAAAGCACCGCGCGACGCGATGCTGCGCTCCTGCGGCCGGACGGCGTGTTGTAATGTGCTTATAGTCCCCGCCGTTAAAGACAATGTGATTTGTGACTTTAAATGGTCAAATAGCTGCTTTAAACGGAAAAAAAAATACCAACTCAGAATTGTCTGCATTGGATAACCTTTGTGGTAACGAAGAACACAGGTTTAATGTTTTAAAATGGTTGCAAACAAATCAGAAAGTTCGAGGTAAAACAAACAAAAACGCACTAGGGTTAACACTGCCCTTAGTGTAAGGGGTATAGAGGGAGAATTGAAATACTCGATCGATTTTCTTAATTTTCTGGATATATAGTATTTAATGAGGTATTGGTGGTTACAAATCTGAAATAAAAAATGGGGGGTCCCACTGACTTTTTTTTGAGCTAAGGCTGTCAAAAAGTATTATTTCAAAAAATTTGACGGAGCTCTATGGGAAAACGGGAAAATGTTGCCGTTTACAGGCATAAATATAAACAAAATCGAATGATTTTTGATTTTCTACTTATGTTAAAGAAACCTTTTATTGGCGCACTAATAAAAACTGGGTGTCAACGACTTAGTTTTCGAGAAAAGCGACGAAAAGACCTAAAAATTGCAATTTTTTCACTTCAAGTGCGTCCTGTTCGCATGAACAAAAGCGCAGCATAGCTTGCGTTATTGTCGCACGGAAATAAGCGCAAACCCATGCCAAGTACGCATTCGCAAGCGATTTGGCTCGTGTTGCAAGCAGGCAGCAATAAATTCTGGTGTGAAGTGGATGAGTGGGTTGGCGGGGGAGAGTGAGTGAGTGAGTGAAGTGAGATGAGTGAGTGAGTGAGTGAGTGAGTGAGTGAGTGAGGAGTGAGTCGTGACGTGAGTGAGTGAGTGAGTGACTGTGCGTGAGGATGCTGATGGAGTGAGTGAGTGAGTGGAGTGAGGAGTAGCGAGGCGGAGGCGAGGCAGTATAAGTGCATCGCGAACATTTTGTTGAAATTAGGGCAAACAGATCAGTTTAAAATATATGCATAGACAACAAGGAAAAAATAAAATAAAGGTATTCAGGCATGTAGGTAAGTGATAGGGATGTAGTTTATCTGACTTTTACAAATTTGTTCCGATTAAAAAACTTCCCCACACAATTTCATACGTTTCCTATAAAAATAGGGGGTTCTTGACCTTGAAGCTAAGATCCCGAAAAACCTTCTCCTCTGTACTGGCTTAAGGCGAAAAAAATGCCCATGGAATGAGGTTCTGATACAACTACATTAGAAATGAAATGCACTGGCATAAGTGGGGTCTCTTTCGGGAAATTGGAGTATGGCTCTTGTATTATAAAGGCAAACGGAAACAGACGTTTCTACCTGTTTCCCGGCTTGTTTCACCCTTTTTCACCGCACCCCCCACATCTATGAAAACGATTCGGGATGCCCATGGATGTGATTAACAAAATTGGTATATTATGCGATGAAACGAGGTAAACCAAACACAACTAAAAAATGCAAAATTCTCGCGGTGGAACTGTGCATGGCATTCAACGGCGACACCTAGAAAGAATCTCCTACGCTCTGACTGGGAGTGCGTAAGTGGCAGCGCAAAATGACACGCAGTACGCAGAAGCCTTTTCCCTTCAATCTCCTCTATACCCTTAACGGGTTATAGAGGATAATGAAGAGAACCAAGGCTTTGCGTACGGGTTGTCATTTTGCGCTCCCACTTACGCACTCGCGGTCAGAGCGTAGGAGATCTTTCTTATAGGTGCGAGTGATGCATGAACAGTTGAAGTTCGCCGCGGGAAAAATTGGGTTGTTTTATGCGTTTGTTTATAGTTTTTGCCTCGTTTCATGTGTCGGCGGGTAAACGTACGTACACGTCGTAAATACCCTTTTGCCTTAATCACATTGCACAATGGTCCGAACGTTTTCATAGAGTGAGGTGCGGGTGTGTGGGTGTGTGTGTGTGTGTGTGTGGGGGGGGGGGGGGTCGGTAGAGGGTAGGGTCAGCGATGCCGACAAAACGCCCATGTACCGCCATTAAAACGAATAACAGCTAATAACGACACAAACATGTAGATGGGTGTGTTGGGGAGTGGAGTTGTCTTGGTAGGTTTAATAATGAGTTTGCACAATTTGCAAGGTATGTTGGACCCCTATTTGCCGAATTGGAGGTCATGACCGCCACAGCCTGGAGGTAAGGTCCCTGTTAATTGACATGCAGTTCTTAAATTGGTGGTTTTATGAAAAAAATGTTAGCAATTCTGTGCCGTTTGCATTACAAGAGCCAATATCTCACAATTTCCAAAATGAGACATTGCCATGGAACTTTATTTCTAAAAATTGTTGTAGTGGTATTAGAAAGTTCTTAGGTAAAGGGGCTTTCTTTCGCTGGAGCCAGGAAGAGGGGGGAATGCTTTTCGGGATCTTAACTTGTAAGTGAAGACCTGAGCGCCAAAAAGTACTTAACTCCCACATTTGGCCAAATTGAGTATCACTGGTTTTGAGGTCCTTAGGGCATTGGAATATTAGTTAATATGTTTTTGTTTTTAAAAATTCTTTTAAAATAAAAGGGAAATTGAAATAGCATTGAAAAAAATCACCGATTTGAGGCCAAAAAGTACTTAAGTCCACCCATAGCAACAGGGAATAATACATAGCAACGTACAACTCAATGGTTTGGATTATCTATTGAGTTAAGACAGATAATAGGAGGTCAGATAAAAAACGGTGATTTTGAAAACAATTTATACAACAAATTTACTGTTCGTTGTTGGTTGTAGCAACTTTTCAGGAATCCTAGAAAATCGTTAACGTTTTTAGCAATGAAACATGCATACCATCCATTTGAGCGCAAAACAAGTACTTATGTACAAAAAATCGATTTTATGATTTATCTCGTAATCCAATTTCCCCCATCAACATAATGGGTTATGTCACTCATGTAAGGGAGGGTTAGAATTTAGGATTTTGAGAAATCTGTGATGTTGATAGTCATCAAAACTGTACATTTTTCCAATTTGAGCGCAAGAAGTACTAAAGACACTATCAGGTGATTATCGGCAAGAATCAAAATATTTTAAAATTGCAGGAATAGCTTGAAAAGTGAAGGACACGCCGGTAGATTCTCATAAGTTACTTTTTCCAATTAAGATTGACAGAAAAGGAAGAAAATGGTTAGTATGACAAGTGGGTACGAATTCTCCATTCAATTACGTGTGTAGGGAAGTGTACGAACGGACACTAATGCCTAAAATATCAGATGTTGTCCTTATCAGGGTGTGCTTATTGTCCTATAATTTTTAGGTATTAGGATACCTATGCTTGGTTGCAGAAATGCAAAAATCGATTTTGATGATTTTTTCGATTTTATGATTTAGCAAATCATGATAGTGTCTTTAAGTCCAACACGATATAATGATTTATCTCGTAATCAATGCCCGAAGCACACTTTTTTCCTCCCCATATCATCACAAATTATGTTTCCTATACCCCATACTAAATTTAAATGCCCCTCCTCCATCTCTTTCCATTAAATTCCTACAATATTTAAAAATTTTGAAGGGGACTGTAACTCAAAACATCAAATATGGACTAAAGTACTTCTTGCGCTCAGGTCTTCAAGTTACAGAACCAGTTTTGGGGAAATGAGGGGCAAATTTTGTCGATCTGTATAAAAAGAGACCCTTATTCAATTATCCCTGCATGCCCCGATTAACTAATGTTAATTTTCCTTGTAGGCCTATATTTTATTTTAAACAGATCTGTTTCCGCAATTGAAACAAAAAGTGCACTTATACCCACCACCACCCACCCCCCCACCCACCACACCCCCTCACTCACTCACTCATCACTCACTCACTCACTCACTCACTCACCTCACTCACTCCACTCACTCAATCACTCACTCACTCACTCACTCACTCAACTCACTCACTCACTCACTCCACTCATCACTCACTCACTCACTCACATCACTCCAACCGCAGTTTATTGCTTCCTGCTGTCAACAAGATCCAATTCTCTTGCGAACGCGTTATGGCAGGGTTTGCGTTATTCCTGGAGTCAATCCCGCAAGGTAAGCTGCGCTTTTGTTCATGTAAATAGACGCACTTGGAGCGAAAATTGCAATTTTTAGGGCCTATTTACTCGTTTTCTCGAAAACTAAGTCGGTGACACACAGTTTTTATTGGTGCGCCGAAAGATCTTATAACTGATCTATAAATTAAGTAGAAAAATCAAAAATCCCTTCGATTTGTTTATGTTTACGCCTGGAAAAACGGCCACATTTTCGGTTTTCCCCCATAGAGGCTGGTACAAAATTTTGAAAAATATACACTGTTTGAACAGCCTATAGCTCAAAAACGAAGTCGGTGACCCCCCTTTTTATTCAGGATTGTTCACCTACATCAACTAAAATTATATATATCCAAAAAAATGAAGAAATCGTTCGATTATTTATTATCCTCTATAACCCTTAAGCCAGCGTGTCTATTGGTTTCCGCATCTTAATTTGCATACACGCGTCCAAGAAGTCAAAGTCCAATAGCTACAAAGGCTGTCCACAAGTGGAAATACTGTGTTCTGTCTGGGATTATACTCTAAAGTAGCAATCACAATCTTCACCCTCCAATAATTGTCCGCAAAAGTTAAACGGACCTTTTAAACGTCGACAATTTCGAGAAGGGTTGGACCAGTTGAGTTAATGGTTTTATTGAAGACCAAATTACATCTAACCTGTCTTACCAAGCTTTTTTTTTGTTACACGGTTTACCAAGGGGCGGGGGGGTGGGCGGTTGTAACCCACCCCCCCTCGAGAATTTTTGATTATAAAAGCACCCGTGTTTATGATTTGCTACCAGGGATAGATACGGTCCTCCTCTTTCCTCTTTCACATTGATACCAATCAAGTACCAACATACCTAGTATGGCGTCACAATGAACGTCATCAAGTCCGCGGGTCGGCAAAAATTGGCATTTTCCATAGAAAAATAGGCGAAAAACTTCCAATTTTGCGCTAAAAACACGTAGGAAATCGTATTTCATGCGGTTTTTTTTAGCTCTAAATGATGGCAATGGCTAGTTTTACATACAACAAGAGTTTTATGAGCCATAAATGTGCATAATATTTTCAAAAAATCCCACCATAAACCTATCCTTGGGTGGCAACCACCCCCCCCCACATTACCCTTCGACTTTGTCGGCATACCCTAAACCCGATGAAGGTGCTACCTTTACAATTTTTTCACTAAAATGACCGGAAAGGATGAGAGAACGATACCTTAGAAGCTTTTACGATTTTTTAGCGTTTTAGCGCACGGAGCGAAAAGTTCGGTGGGGGGGGGGGGTGGTAAGGTGGTGGTAAGACGAGGGTTAGTTAATTCAAAGGCACCTATTGACATTTCATCATGACCCTTCGGCGGCGGACGTCTTGACTAGCATTGTCCATAGCCTAAATCAGTGCTGAGTGAGAGCTTTTCAGCGTCAACATATTCCAGATCCAGAAGCGCTTTTATTAATGTCAAATGAAAACTAGATCAGTTCTTCCACACTGTTAAAAATAAACCTGTAAAAAAAAAAAAACAGGCATTGACTGGACGCTGGATCACTCACATGCAGAACGGAAAATAAAATGGAGGCCGTAAAAAAATACGAAACCATTGCAGGGAAACCGTAAAATACGGCGTGTAAACTCTCATTAACGTTATTGTTGGTTTTCTGACTTGTTTAAACAATATTAAGAATTAAAACGTTATTAAAATCCTCTGACCAAATTTTCACTGTTGTAGATATGGAATCATACAAACGTTGTATTTGCCGGCCGTTACCACGTGGTTGTAAAAAAAGTTAATTTTCAGGCAAACAATTTTAGAAAGAAAGGCAATAAACAAAGGACAAAAGTGAAGATATAAAGCAATTTAAACCAGTCAATACACTTTTTTGGTTTTATATGGTAATTGTACACATTCTAAGGTCACCAATTATTATGAATCATATTGAATAAACTTAATACAGGTACCTTACATAGATAGATTCGAGCCAGGGGCTTAAGATAACAAGTCCTAAACCTTATCCACTACACTACTGACTTTTTCAAATTAAAACGAAATATAATACAAAAAGGAGGAAAGAGATTTTAAAACTATTTTAAAATGGTAGGGGAAAAATAAGATTTTGAATTTAATGACGTTTCCAAAACTTGAGACGTATTTAACACATTTTTATAGGTAAAACGATTTTCATAGTTCGTATTCTTACATTAAAAACAAGTAAGTTACAAAGAACGTAATATTACGAAAATGATAATAACGGTCAGAGTATAAATACTATTTTTTTTCAAAAATGTGTAGCATTATTTTTTTTAGCCACTGTATTTACATTTTTTCTGCTTCCAAATTGTCATTTTAGTTAGGTATAGGTAATAAAGCGTGCATTGCATAATTGGGGGTTACCGTAATTTAAAAGGGTTAAAGTCTGTAAAATTAGAACATTTTAAACAGTGCACAATTGTTGACACCAACGTTGATCCATTAAGTGAGAGGCTCTGTTTGGTCTGAAGTATGGATAAACTACACAACCAATTTATTCATGGGGAAGAGTACCTGGGCCAAGTAGCTGTCAAGTAGCCACGGAGTACCCACCCACTTTGTACCCACATCGCGGCCGCAAAAGGTGGGGGTAATCATCCACCTAGGTTCCACACACAGTAGCCTGACCACTGTCCCGTGTGTCCCTTGCTGGCGTACCTGCCTGGTGTACTCCATGCAAAGAGCTTTGACTATTTGATACTTTTCATATCCATCTATTTTACATTATTGGGTCACATTATGTTTTATGTTTTTATACAAAATGTCACATCTAGGGGGGTTTTGGTGATGCGATCTCAACGCAATACAGACGTTTACAGTTTGAAAATGATATAGGCGTAAACAACAATGTAATGTTTGCGCCCTCTATGTTCCAATTCTGCCTACTAGGCAGCTGGTAGATAGTAACCTGTGAAGGTACTCCCTGGAGTAGCTGCCAAAGGTACTCCACTACTGGTGGCTTATATATGGGTACCTGTCAGTGACCTAGCAGGCAACTACAGTGTACACTATAGGATAGGTACTTCTAAGTAAACATAGCTGCTGTCCACCCAGTGGTTTGTGTAACTTTGCAAGTACTTAGTTTGTAGGTACTGCATCACTAATGCATCACGGGACCCTTTGGATGTAGAGCTAAGAGTACACCTGGAGTAGCCTAAGCTCTGGGGTTACACCGTGATTAAGAATCTTGCTTGTATGGTAAAATACACTAGGCCCTATAGTACGCATTTTAATGGTACAATGTTTGTCACGGGCAAAGGCCGGCAGTCAACCTGTATACGAATTAATTGAGCCATGCAGGAAGATTTCGTCTTATAAATAGGATCAAATGACAAAATCATACAAACCGAGAGTTCTAAGACAACTATTAAAAAGCGGCTATAGGTGCCGACCAGGTATAACCAGGTATAGGCCTACTTATTGCAAATCGCAGTCCAACCGACACTGAAGTTTTCCCATTGCAATCTCTAAGTCCTAAAATAATAGATTAGAATTTTGTCGTCAGGAATCGAACCCATGAATCAGGAGACGAGCGCTTATACACAGCCGCCACGCAACTCGAGCCGGCAGAAGATTTTTTTCGAGGCCTATTAATAAAAAAACATAATAAGCGCGCACAACCTGCATTAAGCCTCGTGATGACAAAGGTTTTACCTGGCGGCCCGCTAGCCGCTCCCATACGGCCTTGTCATGGACAGAATAAGGCGACCGATTGCGAGTCTGACGTAATTTGACGTTGCAAACAAAAATCGGACGTGAACAAAAGTGAAATAAAGCTGAGATTAAAGCTTATTGAAACAAAAGGTTACTTACGTGAAATTTTTTTATTGTGTCCGTTGCGTCGAAAACCGGCGCAACGGCATGTTTTGACATTTTAAATCATACTTTGTTCGAACATGCCCCGCCCCTACTCCACATTCAAACCAATCACAGAGTCCGGCGGCGTTGATTGACAAACCCTGGCATAGTCGCAATTGGTCGGCTAATTACTGTCCCTAAAATACAATACAAGTACCTTGTACGTGAAGTTAATCTTACAAAACATGTAGACGAATATAAAGGAACAAAAAAACAATCGAGGGTCATTTGTTTTTGAAATTCACGACAAACGGATATTTTCGATCGTTACTGTGCCCTACTTGTCACCTCGGACAATTACACAACTATAGTTGTACAACGTCACAGATAGGTTAAGTTTCTGGTATTTTGGTACGCTCCTAACCGTATCGTTTAGGCGACTTGAGGGCTGGTAACAGTTCCCGGATGGAAATGGGGCACGATGAGATGCATTTCGGGGATCGTTGCACAAATGGTCATTCTTTCACAGCGAATTGCATCAATTCTACACTGTAATTTAATATAAATTTTAAATAACCACTCTAATTCTGGATTATGTTTTCAAAGATCGACTCATTTACAGTCAAATATGTCGGGGAAAAATGTAATTCCAACCCGAGCGAGTTCGCCATTACAAACCTTTCTGTTGACAAAAAGGAGGACTGTAAAGCAACGTTGCTTGAGCGGTATGTACGAATACCGCGTGCGTCCTCTATCATCATTAGAGTGACTATTCCTGATGATAGTAAAAAGACAGTGATATAAACACCTGCGGAGTGTTGGTTTGAAATGGTTTTATTCGTCATACAAACTTCGAACTTAATAGAACATCTACGGTTTTCAGGATCAAATCCAGAACAGCGTGAAAAAAGTTACAGACCTTTCATTAGCATCTTTACAATCACAGCATTGGAATTCTTTCCGGTTTGCATGTCGTTTCCAGACCTTCCATGCGTAGATGTTTTACGCTGACTCTTTTTAAGTTTAATAGTGATGTTTTTTTTTCCACAAGTACAGCCACTTGTCTCGGCGTTCTCGGTTATACAATCTTTCAAGCCGAGACAAACTCGAGACAACGGGCCTACCTGGTGATTTATGTTCATGATTTTGTCCTGCAGCAGCAGATCATGGTCTCACAAAACCCGTTAAAATGAAAACGCCGACAACGGTGGATTCAGGTATGGTGCAATGTCTTCTCCTTCTCATATTAGACGGGTCGTTGACGGTCACCCAAAAACACCCAAACACGGAAATAATATTCCCGTCCAATAGTTTTGCATCAATGTATGAGGCGAGTGTGTTTTAGAACATAACTCAAAAAACCCAAAAAATCCACTTTGGGGAAAAAAATATTATAAAGCATTTAAAAAATGGGTGTTTTGGGATTACATGGGGGAATTTCCGCTTGCCGATATTCGGGAGATGCAAGCGCGTTAGCACAATGGCGCTTGCGTGTGGCGAAGTGCTGTTCAATTTATTTTCCTTCAATTTCGCGCGCATGGCTTTGCGCGGAAAGGTATGTGTATTGCCAAAAGCGTAACTCGCATGTTTCCGGACATATGGAGGAGCATTTAATTTTGAAATATTGGAAAAGCAATGTTTAATTTGAGATGTTTGATTTTTTCATCCTTTTTTTTTATAGGGCCTATTATCCTGATTATATTTAGAGTTATTTGTTTTGTTTTGTTTAGCTTGGATCATTTTATTGATTTTGAGACTTTAAAGATTCGTTTGTTCAAATAGTCGTCCTAAATCCTTTTTGTCCCATATGATAGAGGTTTATAAAAGAACTTCATTGTTTTTATGTTCTACAAATGAACCTTGAAGGGTTTGTGAGCGTTCTGGGCCTAAGTGTTTTGGGTGTAAAGTAACAGTTCTACAAAGAACAAGTTTCTTGGCTACAGAACCTGATTGTTTATTTTGGCACGGCCTGTTATGTGATCTCCGCCCCGATAGAGAGCAGACACCTCCCTGCCCCGGCAATTTCAGATCCTGGGTGTATCCCTAAAATAAATCATCCTCCGGGTTCTAGCCGCATATCATACAGAGGGTTGCGAGAAAACCTGCAACTTAATTAACGGGGATGTAATTCCCACTTTTAAATATCCAGATGCAGCCTGTTTTGCGCTTAATGAAATCTTCGAATTTTCTCGTATTTGAAAGGTTCGTTTTTTTTTTCCGGGTTCTCTCGATCGGGCTCTTCAATGTTCCGAAGGTTCATTATTCACACCATAAGGTGGTTAGTCGAAGGTTTCGGTTGTCATTATTCCGAAACCTAAAATAAGGTTCGCTTATTCCAATGTTAAAAAATGATTCGCATGTCCAATTTCAAAAAAAAAGGTTTTCGTTATTCCAAATATTTTTAAAAAAGGGTTTCGTTTTACCGAATTAAGCGAAAGGGTTAGCTATTCCAAACATATGTTGTGTTTTTATTCCGGATATTTAAAAAAATCGCGATTCCGTCATTTTTAAAGAAGAAGAAACAACTGATTTGAAGTAGACAATTTATGATAAGATCAAACCTAGTTTTAAGGATTAGGGTTAGGGTTAAGGTTGCCAACAAAACAATTTGGTTGGTGCCAAATCGAATAAGCTAGAAATGTATCGTAATCCGGAACCAGATACCGTGTTCTCTATTACGAATTTCAGAAGAGGTTTTTATTCTTTCGCGATTATTTTGTTTGCAATAGACAATATATAAGATCAATTAAGTTTTAGAGGTATGGCTTAGGATTGGGTTTTAGTGTTAGGTTTTATTGTTTAGGTAGGTTTAGGGTTAGAGTTGTCAAACTCAATTTGATGGTGTCATCCACAACAAAAACACAGGGAAAATTTTATGATGTTTTATGGCACGATTGTTTTTTAAGTTTTCGAAAGTTGATAATAAATAGCCCTACTAGCATCCATATAATTCATCCATGTTTATTGTTCCAATGTGAAAAAACAAAATTCGGCAGAGTAGCCGAAACTCTTTGAAAATTCGAATAGCGAACACGGCATTTTGGTTTCAGAGTAGTGACCCTTTAAACTTTTTGTTATGTTTGAAATTCGGAATTGCGAATCTTCCGCACATATAAGCGGAACATTCCAAACCTTCATTTTTGACCGCGTTTAGTTGAAATCGTAATTACATTTTCACAGAGAAAAATGGGGAATACTAGTATTTTAAAAATAAGTTAAAAAAAACCACTTGTAATCCGCCATTTAAAAGTGGAAGTAGAGCTCCACCAAAATAAGTGCAGTTGTGTCTTGGGACACCCTATATTACATATAAATACTTCATCCAACTGCGGAGCTTTTATTTCGGTCCGCCCATGCCAATTTCTAGCTAGGGAAATCATGGAATTTTGCGTGAACTATTTCTAAAACATTAACCAGCACCCTTCAATTCCCAATAAATTCAATTGAAATGTGTTGTGCCGTCGTTTTGTAGAGCATTTGGGAAAATTACTGGGTGTGCGTTTTTGTTATATTTGAATTAATTTTACATACATGTATAAATATGTTCATATATTGTTAGTTTTAGAAAATAGCTGTCCTGCTCTCTAAACAGTGAACAACAAGAGTTAACGATTGTAAAACCCCTCAAGATAAGTGGTTTTAAATTTAAAAGAGTGGGACTTTCGCTATTTGAAAAGATGTGAAAATCAGCTATCATCCAAAAGGATTTCAATCAAGTTCCTGACAAGTTTTCTTTTCGTTTAAAAGAAGTTTGCCTTCGTGTATCTCCTCAAAACGAGTGAAAATTCATCCTTGTTGGGAGTGATATTTAGTCGAAATTGCTCTTTAAAGGCAAAAAAAAAAAAACAAAACAAAAAAAATAAAAACACTATCTTGGAATGGTTTACAGCCTTCAGGGGTTTTTTTTTTTCACTCATTTACATTTAGAGAGTGGCATATCAAGCCGTATTTATCAGTAAACTGTTTAAACCGAGATTTTTTCGAAGCCACAGGACCCTTTTAAAAGTCACCCCTGTTTACATCTAATATAGAGCATCAAATACCAGAAATGTGTTTCAATGATATTTCGGTTAACCATGCTCAAAGCTGGGGGACAAATTGACTCAAATGGAATTCAAAACCCCAGGTTGTTAAGTAAAACCACACATTTCGCCCGGTTCTGGGCCTTGGATAGGGTAGCCAGTTGAGTCTTGTCCGGGGTATTAATTTGAACAGAGTACCATTTCAAAAAAAAGTTGAACTTACAACTCACACCACTGTCCTCCTAATTGAATGCTCCAGGGCTTGCTCACACCTGGCGGTTAGAGTTAAGAACTTACAAGATCATGTTATCACTAAATTTGAAAGCAACAGCCTTCATCTCAACACATCCCTCCCATCCATATGTTTTTAAAGAAAAAGTATTATGCACGGGCAAAACCTATCAAAATGTAGGTGAAGCCTATACTCGTTCAGGTTATTTATTAATTTATAATCAACACCATACTGTCAACCAAATAGTTAACCCAGAATATCTCAAGAATTTGTGAATCAGCCATTCCTTGGTAGTGCTGTCAAATTTCATCAGACCTGAGATACGATTTGGTGGTCCGTGAAGGGGGGAGGAAGCCTGCAGTGATGATACCAGGGAACCAGCATCAATGGGAATGGACTGTGGCTGTCTGCCGGTTCCCGTAAATCAATTTTTACGTTCATTATCACACTCCGTTTGTAGCTTCCGCGGTTGGGACTATTAGCAGAGCTTCGACAGCTAAGGTGACATAACAAACGGTCCCATTGGATTGCAGTGGGCCACAGCAACCAGGTATGCCATGTCCGATCACGTGGCAGATGGCATTACCAGATATCATATCAAATAAGTTTGCCGCATCGTCCAATGGCCCATGCCAGCGCTCTGTGGGCAGTCACAATTTGCTGAGTACTGTTAGGAAGCCTGATGATACGCTGTAGTAAGCTGTCTGCTCTTCTGCACCGGACTCGCCGACTGGACTTCATTCACGTTAATGGCGGACAAATATCAACATTGAACCTGTGAAGCACGCGAGGCAACCATTTATGGTATAAAACTTAAAAAGAACAAAAAAACAAACAAAGTAAAAAATTAAATGTAAATCGTAAAGCAACGCTTGCAAAGTTGCGTATTTCCGCGCCGCCTAATCAAAGAATATTTGCTCCAAAAGCTTATCCACGAAAACACAGAAAGAGTTCGACTTTAAGACACTCATAAACAAAATTCCCCAAAGGGAGTTCAGGGGATTTTTAATGGGTTTAACGCGGATGTTGTTATGCCATTCGAAAGATATCCAAAAACATGGACGGGAATATTTTTCCGGGTCTCCTCGCTCACGACCCGGACTATTATACCCATACGAACGAAAACGAACCCATGCTGACGGGGGCGCCCGTGGTAGGGTGTTGTATTACCCAGTTATTGATCATAGCTAAGTAGTTTCGGCCGTACCCTCAGTCTTTAAGGGACTCCGGATGACCTCATACTAAGCTCAAAAGCCTATTCTTAGAAGGAAATCGGATTCGAATCATAGGGAATCCTAAATATAAATCAAATTAAGGAACAAGATGAAATAATAAAGTGTCAGAAATTTAAATACAAGTGGTACCTGTACTCCTGTAGAAATTTAAATACAGTGGGTACCGTCACTGTAAAAAAGCCTTAGTTTTTTCTGTTCCCCCCGGTTATTACCCGTTTTGACAGACGAAAAACTTGCAGAAAAGTGGATTTTAAGGTAGAAGCTTCGTAAATTCTCAGATTTACGGCAAATGGCCGTTGTTTTACGGAATTTAAAGCATAACATCATTGATCAGTAAATCTGATAATTCCACGGGGATTGCCATCAAGTAAAATCCGTTTTACGTATTTTTTTTTCTCGCAAATTACGAACTAAATACCCATTGGGGGTCCTTTAACAATTACGGGTCCCCGTGTTACAGTCATAAGACTTATAATATTCATGTCTAGCAGAAAACAGTGTTAATAACTGTATGTATAATCCTAAGTATCACGTGTCCGACTACCTATGATGGTGCAAAAAGATACCTCATCAGTCTTCTCAGATAGTCATATATTACTCGCTATAGTCACCACTGGCCAATATTTCAGTCACTCACAACCCACTGGCCAGTAGACAAACCAGGAGGCCCGAGCCACCATAACCTAATATCAACTAATGCAAAGGACGCACTCTGAGCTACCGTATATTTACAATACTTTGGCCGGGTGAGTGTGCCCAAACTAGAAAACCATAATCCTCTGGATGCTTTCGAGCGGCTACCCACGTGACCCTTGCCTTCAAAAGTTCAACAACAACCGAGTCCATAGTTGCAAACAATTAGATAAGCGTTGAGTTCGATCAAATTTCAGTGTACACTTAGCCATATATTTGCTCTATTTGTTTGTCAACTTTGAACGAATCAGGCTTTCTATGGTACTGGGGTCTCATTGTCCGGTACTGGACGCAACTTCACCAACTCGAAACTCGCAAAAGCATTCCAGGCGGGTGCGGGGGCACTGCGGGAGAATATTTGCTCTAAACTGATTCCTTCTGTTCCTATTTAATTACGATAACCCACTGTATTTGTACATCCTTTTCGTTTTGAATAGGCCTCCAGTAGGTATATTCTTGATAGGGCCTAAAGAGAAAGCTAGAATCTAAAGAACTATTAAAACGTATTCACACTAGATTATATACCGTACCTTTATGGCATGTTTCACGAGATCATCCGTCAGCCCGATGCTGCACGCTGCATAGAGGAAAAATAACAGCACCTAAATCGCAAGCTTAAGTCCCTGTGTGTATTCCTGGCCGACGGGTCCTCAACGCAACAACACGCATGTCAAAAGTAACTTTTTTAAGACAGGCTAAAGATGGTGGCCTATTTCTTTCAAATCTGAAGCTGTCACAAACCCGTTATTTTCTCTGCGTTGTCACCCTTATATTCCTTTCATCGCTCAGGATGATCATTAGTAATCATCGGTCTTTTTGATGAATTTACCTCGAGAACGCGCCTTCCAAACACAAAGAGCGGTAGCCAAAACGGCGTGCCTCGGGCTGGTTTTGTTTAACCGCGAAGCAAGGGTTGTCATGGAACGTTGCCATGCGAGAATGATCATGCACAAAGACGCACAACGCGTCTGTCTGCGCGTCTCTCCTGATGTCGCGACACGCAGGCTCGTGGTTAAACACGTGAATAATCTATCAGACAGTCACCAAGGAAAATATACACGGCAATTCCTTCATTGTAGTTACCACATAGCTACCAACGAGTAGACATGGATTACCTACCCACTAGGAGTACACTCGCCGGCCAGGATCCGTGTATTTGGCCGCATAGACGGATAGTGTACAAACAGCGGCTGTGTGCACCGTCGTGGAGTAGCGACGTGGTTACACCGGCTCTCAGCGCACACGGTATTTCTCATGGCCAATTTTGTTTTTTTGATATTTTTGGCAATATGCATTTTTTATTACAAGTGCGTGAATATGGGGCTTTTTGCTGGATGCCGATTGGAATTTCGTAATGATTTTCCTAAAAACGTTCAACCCCAAAACGCTCAACCGGAGACCAAGTGTATAGCGCCCTCATTTCATGAAAATTTTATCCACTCTCAAATGGCGTCGTGGTAACCGCGTAGTAGCTATGTGGTAGCTGCGTGTCTACTCGGACTGTCTACTCACCATCCACCTTCTCTCCAACCTAGTGGGAACTACAGGGGTCGCATTGGGTAGGTAAAGCAGAGAGCACCATTACTGTATACCAATAATTGCCTGTACTTAGTAAGGCCCTGTCTTGCAGCTACCGCTCGAACTTAGCCCAGTGTGTACTTGCAGTAGCTCCCGCGGTAGACATGGTGTAGCTGCCGTATAGGCTACCAAGTGAGCAAGAATCCGGCCGTGTGTAGTGAATGTTTTTGCTTGATATGGGGTAAGCCTACTTTTTGTCCGGTATTGTTATTTGGCTGTTTGTTGGTATATTACTTATGCTGTTATGAATGTTCTCTTGTACGGAAAGTTCTTTCCCTAATGCACTTTACGTTAATTATCCCAGAGGCGACGACGTTTACCAAACTAATTACGATCTGGTTGTTTACCCACTTCCTCTGTTTTCATATGGTTGCACCCTCCTTTGGCAAATGTTATATACACATCAGTACGAAAAAGGCGCAGTACGTTATAAAGGTTCTGTGAATCCACCCCCTGGTCTGCCACCCTCTGGCTGAAAGCTGTTAAAAAAAGTGTGTTTGAGCAAAACGTTTCAGAACCAATTTAAAATAAAACAAAATAATACAAACAGGAACATATTGGGCCAAATTTTTGTGTTAGAACATAATTTTTCCTCAAAAATCAGTACACATATCAAGAGTAAAAAGTCTGTGAGACTTTCTATGCTGAGTAAGACGTTCTATTAGCGTTTTAATTACCTTCTTACTAAACGAAAAAACATTTAGTGTGTGCAACCTAAGGGCACACTCGAAAGTAAAGCTTGTGTGATTTATAAAATCAAATAGACCAATTTGGCACAATCACCCGAAATGCATCTCATCGGTGCCCATTTCCATACGGGAACTTGTACCAGAGGAGATTACAAAAAAAATTTGTTGTTCGTTCGGTCGCCGAAACCAGTGACCAAAAGTACAATACAAAGTACCTTTCACGTGAAGTAAGCTGTACAAAAGTGTAGACGAATATCTAAGGAACAACAAACAATCGAGGCACTGGTTGAAAATTCACGACAAAACCGTGATATTTTCGATCGTAATGTGCCCTAATTGTCACTGACGACGATACACAATACTATAGTGCAAACGTCACAGTAGGCGTAAGTTTTGGTATTTTGTTGACGCCCAAACGTAGTTTTTAGCTGACTTGAGGATGGTAAAAGTTCCGGTGGAAATGGGCACCGATGAGATGCATTTCGGGGATCGTGCAATGGTCTATTATTTCACAGCGAATTGCATCAATCTACACTGCTAATTTTAAATAAAATTGTAAATATACACTCTAATTTCGATGGATTATTGTTTTAAAGATCGCTCATTTACATTCAAATCGGAAATGTAATTCCACCCGAGCGAAGTTTGCCATTACCACACATTTTGTTGAAAAACAAAAAGGCGACTGTAAGAAACGTTGCTTGAGCGGTATGTACGAATACCGCGTAGCGTCCTCTATGAATTGAGTGTATCTATGATGATAGTAAAAGCAGTGATATAAACACTGAGTGGAGTGTTTGTTTGAAATGGTTTTATTCGTCTACAAACTTCGAACTTAATTAGAACATTACGGTTTTCAGATCAACCAGCACAGCTGAAAAAAAGTTACAGTACTTCATCGGGCATCTTCAATCGACGCAGTGGAATTCTTCGTGTTTGCATGTCGTTTCAGACCTTCATGAGTCGTATGTACGCTGACCTTTGTTAATAGTTGAGGTTTTTTTCCACAAGTTACAGCAATTGTCTCGAGCGTTATCGTTATAAATCTTTCAAACCGAGCAAAGTCGAGACAAGGCCTACCTTGGTTATTCTGTTCAGATCTTGTCCATGCCAGCAGATCATGAGTCCCAGAACCCGTAAAATGAAACGCCTACAAACGGGGATTCAGGTTGATTCTTCTCCTTTCATATACCATCTGACGCGCCGCTGGTCGGTGTATACCAGTTCTTGGGGCATAGCTATAAGTTTCAGGCCGTACCACCAGGCTTTCTGACTCCAGATGGACTCCATACTCAGCTCAAAAGCTATTTTAGAAGAATCGGATGCGAATCCTAGGGAATCCTACATATAAATCAAAAAAAGGAACCAGATGAAATAATAAAGTGTCAGAAATTTAAATTACAAGTGGTACCGTACACGGTAGAAATTTAATACACGTGGTACCGGTACACTGTAAAAAAAGCCTTAGGTTTTTGTCTGTTCCCGGTTAATTACCCATTTTGACAAGAAGAAAATGCACGAAAAGTGCGATTTTAAAGGTAGAGCTTCGTAAATTATCAGATTTACGGGCAAATGGCCGTTGTTGTACGGAATGTAAGGCATAACGATCATTTGTCAGTAAATCTGAGAAATTCACGGCGGATTGCCATCAGTAAAAATCAGTTTTACGTAGTTTTTTTTCTCGCAAGTCATGATTACGACTAAAATACCCATTATGGGGTCCGTGAATTACGGTTCCTTGTTACAGTATAGACTGATTAAATATTTCAAGTTGGTCTAGCAGAAAACAGTGTTAATAACTGTAGGTATAATCATAGTATCACGAGTCTCTAATAGTATCACTGATTGTGCAAAAGATCCTCATCTAGTCATTATCAGATCAGTAATATTACTCCCTATAGTCACCATGGACACTATTTTTTTTCAGTCACTCACACCACTGCCAGAGGACAAACTCAGGCCGAGCACCAACCTAATATCAACTAATGGCAAAGGACGCCCTTGAGTACCTATATTTGAAGTATTTGGCCGGGTGAGTTGCCCAAACTAAAACCATATCTTCTGGATGCTTTCGAGCGGCTACCCACGGGACCACTGCTCAAAGTTCAAACGAGTACCCAGCAGTGCAACATTAGATTAGCGTGGAGTTCGATCAAATTTCAGTGTACACTTAGCCAATATATTTGCTCTATTTGTTGCAATTTGAAGAAATAGGCTTTCTACGGTACTGGGGTCTCATTGTCGGGTACTGGACGCAAACTTCACCAACTCGAGCATTTCGAGGCGGGTGCGGGGGCACGGGGAGAATATTTCGCTACTGATTCGTCTGTTCTATTCTATAAGATACACCACTGATGTATCCTTTTAGTTTGATAGGGCCTCCAGTAGGTATATTCTTGATAGCTAAAGAGAAAGCTAAAAACTAAAGAAAATATTAAAACGATTCACCACTAGATTATTTGACCTCCCTTTAGGCAGTTCAAAGATAGCCCGATGATGCAGTGCAGAGAGGAAAATAACCAGACACTATCGAAAGCTTAAGTCCATGTATGTTCGCCTGCCGAAGTCCTCAACGCAAAAGCATTCACCAGTCAACTTTTTAAGGCTAAGATGTGGCCTATTTTCTTTCAAAATCGCACTGTCACAAACCGTTATATTTCTCTGCGTGGTCACCCTTATAAGTTCCTTTTCCTCCCTACCTTCAATCTGCTAAGGATGATCATTAGTATCGGTCTTTTTGAATGAATTTTACCAGCGAAAAACCTTCCAAAACAAGCGGTAAGCAACAATACGGCGTGCAAGTAGGTTTAGTTGATTACCGCGAAACAAGGGTTGTCATGAAACGTTGCCATGAGAGAATGACATGCACAAAGACGCACGCGTCTGTCTGCGCGTCTCTCCTGATGGCGCGAAACACAGGCTCGTGGTTAAACACGCGAATAATCTATCAGACAGTCACCAAGAAAATATAGTAGTGAATGTTTTTGCTTGATTATGGGGCAAGCCTACTTTTTGCCCGGTATTGTTATTTGGCGGTTTGTTGGTATATTACTTATTGCTGTTATTGAATGTTCTCTTTTACGGAAAGGTTCTTTCCCTATGCACTTTACGTAAAGATCCCAGAAGGCGACGACGTTTACAAACTAATACGATACTTGTTTGTTTTCCCACCCTTCTCTTTTTTAATTTTTGCACACTCATTTGGAAATGTTATATACACATTCAGTACGAACAAAGGCGCAGTGCGTTATAAAGGTTGTATTGTGAATTCCACCACTGGTCTGCCACCCTCTGGCTGAAAGCTGTTAAAAAACGTGAGCAAAAGTTTCAGAACCAATTTAAATAAAAAAAATAATACAAACAGGAACATATTGGGCCAAATTTTGTGTTAGAAATAATTTTCCGATAAAAATCAGAAACAGATACGATTCAAAAAAGTCTGTGAGACTTTCTATGCTGAGTAAGACGTTTTATTAGCGTTTTAATTACCTTTCTTACATAACCGAAAACAAAATTTAGTGGTGTGGCAACCTGAAGGCACACTCGAAAAGTAACGCTTGTGATTATAACATCAATAGACCATTTGCACAATCCCCGAAAGGATTCCATTCGGTGCCCATTTCCCTCCGGGAAATTGATACCAGCGGTTATGTTTACAAAAAAATTTGTTGTCGTTCGCGTCGCCGAAAACAGTGCCTAAAATACAATTACAAAGTACCTTTCCCGTGAAGTAATTTACAAAAGGTAGACGAATATCTACAAACACAAAAAACAATCGAGCATTGTTTTGAAAATTCACGATCGACAACACGTGATATTTTCGATCGGACTGTGCCCTACTTGTCACCTGACGGACGATTACACAACTTTTTTTTTTTTTTTTTTTTTTTTTTTTTTTTTAGTGCAACGTCACAGATAGGGTAAGTTTCTTGTATTTTGTTACGCTCCTAACCGGACGTTTTTAGCCAGACTGAGGCTGGTAAAAGTTCCCGGATGGAAATGGGCCCGAATGAGATGCATGTCGGGGATCGTGCAAATGGGTCTATTCTTTCACAGCGAATTGCATCAATTCTACCTGAATTTTAAATAAAATTGTAAATATACACTCTAATTCGTGGAATATTGTTTTAAGATCGCTAGTACATTCAATATTTGGGAAAATGTAATCCAACCGAGCGGTTTGCCATTACAAACATTTCGTTGAAAAAAAAGGCGACTTAAGCAACGTTGCTTGAGCGGTAGGTACGAATACCGCGTGCGTCACTCTTATTAATTAGAGTGCTATCTACTGATGATAGTAAAAAGACAGTGATATAAACACTGCGGGAGTGTTTGTTGAAATGGTTTTATTCGGCATACAAACTTCGAACTTAATTAGAACATTACGGTTTTCAGATCAAATCCAGACACAGCTGAAAAAGTTACAGTACCTTTCATCGCATCTTCAATCGACAGGCATTTGGAATTCTTCGTGTTGCAGTCGTTTCCAGACCTACATGATAGTATGTACGCTGACTCTTTTTTAATCGGTGATTTTTTTTTGTTCACAAGTACAGCACTTGTCCGAGCGTTCTCGTATAAATCTTTCAACGAGACAAACTCGAGACACGGGCCTACTGGTTATTTGTTCAGATCTTGTTCCCTGCAGCAGATCATGGTCCCAAAAACCCGTAAAATTGAAAACGCCGACAACGGTGGATTCAGGTTGCAATTTTCTCCTTTATATCCTTCTGACGCGCCGCTGGTCGGGTGTATACCCAGTTCTTGGGATCATGCTATAAGTTTAGGCCGTACACCAGTCTTTACTGGACTCCAGATGACTCTCCATACTAAGCTCAAAAGCCTATCTTAGAAGAAATCAGGATTAGAATCATAGGGAATCCTAAATATAAATCAAAATAAGGAAACCCAGATGAAATTAATAAAGTGTCAGAAATTTAAATACAAGTGTACCCGTACATGTAGAAATTTAAATGAAGAAGTGGGTACCGTACACTGTAAAAAAAGCCTTTAGTTTTGTCTGTTCCGGTTAATACCACTTTTGCCAGAGAAACCTGCAATGATAAAGTGCGATTTAAAGGTAGAGCTTAGTAACTTCTCAGATTTACGGGCAAAATGCGTTGTTTTACGGAATGTAGGCATAACGATTCATTTGTCAGTACATCTGAGAATTCACGGGGATTGCCATCAGTAAAATCAGTTTTACGAGTTTTTTTTTTCGCAATTCATGAATTACGACTAAATACCCATTATGGGGTCTTAAATACGGTCCTTTTACAGTATAGACTTATTAAATATTCAAGTTGGTCTAGCAGAAAACAGTGTTAATAACGTAGGTATTTTTAATCCTGTATCACGATCGCTACCTAGTGATTGTGCAAAAGATACCTCACCAGTCTTATCAGATAGTCATATATTACTCCATATAGTACCACTGGCACCCATATTTCAGTCACTCCACACAATGGCCAGTAGGACAAACTCAGGCCGAGCCACCTAACCTAATATCAACTAATGCAAAGGACGCACTCTGAGCTACCTATATTGAAAGTATTTGCGGGTGAGTGCCCAACTAAAACCATATCCTCTGGATGCTTAGAGCGGCTACCCCCGTGACCACGCCTTCAAAGTTCAACCGATACCCAGCAGTTGCAAACAATTGAATAAGCGTTGAGTCGATCAAATTTCAGTGTACACTTAGCCAATATATTTGCTCTAATTGTTGCAACTTTGAACGAATCAGGATTTCTACGGTACTGGGGTCTCATTGTCCGGTACTGGACGCAACTTCACCAACTCGAGGCATTCGAGGCGGGTGCGGGGCACGGCGGGAGAATATTTCGCTATGATTCAGTTGTTTTTTATATTAATTAAAGAAAACACGTATGTATCCTTTTAGTTTGATAGGCCTCAGTAGGTTATATTCTTGATAGGCCAAAAAAGAGGAAAGCTAGAAACTAAAGAACTATTAAAACGTATTCACACTAGATTATATACCTACCTTTAAGGCATGTTCAAAGATTCAGCACGATGCTGCAGCTGCATAGAGGAAAATAACCAGACACTATCGAAAGTTAAGTCCCTGTGTGTATGCCTGCCGAAGTCCTCAACGCCAACACGCATTTCAAAAGTTCAACTTTTAAGCTAAAGATGGGCGACCATTTTCTTTCAAATCTGAAGTGAAAGCTTGTCACAAACCGTTATATTTCTCTGCCGTGCGTCCACCTTATTAATTTCTTTTCAAATATTGCCAAGCGATGATCATTAGCTATCGGTCTTTTGATGAATTTTACCAGCGAACGCATTCCAAAAACAAAGCTCGGATACAAATGCGGCGTGCAGGATGTTATTTGTTTACCGCGAAAAAAAGGGTTGTCATGGAAACGTTGCCATGAGAGAATGTTCATGCACAAAGACGCACGCGTCTGTCTGCGCGTCTCTCCTGATGGCGCGACGACACGCAGGTCGTGGTTAAACACGCGAATAATCTATCAGACAGTCACCAAGGAAATATAGTAGTGAATGCTTTTGCTTGGATATATGGAGGTAAGCCTATTTTGCCCCATCCCCTATTCTTTCAGACTTTCGCTACGTCCCCTCCTTATCTTCATTCGGACACTCTCCCGTAACACCTGTCTCTACCTTTTTCGTTTCCGCTTCTCTTTCCCACTACCAGTAATCCTCATTATTACTCTTCCCGACTTTTACCCCCCTTCGTTCGGTATTGTTTGTTATTGCGCTGTTGTTGGCCATATTCACTTTATTGCCGGTGCTTATTGAGGCTTCTCTTTTACGGAAAGTTCTTTCCCAATGCCACTCTTTACGTACATTGCCAGAGAAGGCAGACGACGTTACAAACTAAATTACGATCTTGTTGGTTTACCCACCCTTACTTTTTGTTTTCATATGGTCTTTGCACCCTCCGTTGGCCATTGTTATATACACATTCAGATACGAAAAAGGCCCCCGCCCTCCGAGACAGTCGTTATAAAGGTTGTCTTCGTGAATTCCCCATCCACTGCAGTCTGCCCCATCTGGCCTGAAAGCTGCTTTGCAAAGCTGTTAAAAAACGTGAGCAAAGTTCAGACCAATTTAAAATTTAAAAAAATAAGAAATTTAATTTTGATGAAAATATTGGGCCAAATTGTGTGTTAGAAATTAATTTTTACGATTAAAAATCAGGAAAAGAGGCAAGAGGAAAAAAGGAGGCGTTTTTCTGCGACATATCTTGTACACCTTCTATCTCTCGAAGACTTTCTATGCTGAGTAAGACGTTATATTAGCGTTTTAATTACCTTTCTTACATAAACGAAAAACAAGTTAGTGGTGTGCTGCAACATGAAGGGCACACTCGAAGAAACCGCGGCAAGTTGCATGTGATTATAACATCAATTAGACCATTTGCACAATCCCCGAATGCCACATTTATCGGTGCCCATTTCCATACGGGAACTTTACCAGAGGTATGATTTACAAAAAAATTTGTTGTTAGTCGCGTCGCCGAAAACAGATGACCTTAAAATTACAATACAAAGTACCTTTTCACGTGAAGTTAATTTACAAAAATGTAGACGAATATAAAGGAACAAAAAACACTCGAGGCACTGTTTTGAAAATTTCACGACAAAACGTGATATTTTCGATCGCTACTGTGGCCTACTGTGTCACCGACGACGATTACACAACTATAGTGAAACGTCACAGCTCGGTTAAGTTTACTGCGTATTTTTGTTACGACCCTCCTAACCGTTAGTTTTTAGCCGACTTGAGGACTGGTATAAGGTTCCCGGACAGTGAAATGGAGCACCAGGAATGAGTGCATTTCGGGGATCGTGAAAATGGTCTTTTCACAGCGAAGTGCTCATTCACACTGTTGTAATTTTTAAATAAATTGATAAATTACAAATTAATTGCGTGAGATTATTGATTTTTAAAAAACAAACACATGCATTTGCTGGTTTCGGGCGAAAATGTAATTCCAACCCGAGGCGAGTTCGCCATTACAAACATTTCTGCTGAAAAAAAAGGCGACTGTAAGCAACGTTGCTTGAGCGGTAGGTACGAATACCGCGTGCGTTCACTCTTATTAATTAGATGCTATCTAATGATGATAGTAAAAAGACAGTGATATAAAACACTGAGCCGGAGTGTTTGAAAATAGGGTTTATTCGTCATACAAAACTTCGAAATTAATTAGAACATTACGAGTTTCCGCATCAAAGATCACACATCCAGCAAAGTGTGAACAAGTTACAGTACCTTTTCACAGCATCTCATCGACAGACTTGCCGAATTTTCGAGGTTTGCATGTCGTTTCCAGACCTTCCATAGTAGTATGTACGATGATCTTTTGTAATAGTTGATTTTTTTTCACAAGTCCAGCCCACTGTCTCGAGCGTTCTGTTATAAATCTTTCAAACGGACAAACTCGAGAAAACGGGCCTCCTTGTGATTCTGCTTCAGATCTGGTCCCTGCCAGCAGAGATCATGGCGCCCAAAAACCCGTAAATGAAAACGCCGACAACGGTGGATTCGGGTTGCAATTCTTCTTCCCTTATCATATACCCATACGAAAGAACGAACCCATTCTGATGCGCCCGCCTAGTCGGGTGTTTTTTTTTTTTTTTGTTGTTTGGCGTTGTATACCCAGTTTTGGGATCATTAGCTATAAGTTTCAGGCCCGCCTACCACAGTCTTTCTGCGAATCCAGCAGGACTCTCCATACTAAGCCTCAATCAAAAAAGACCTTTCTTAGAAGAAATCGGATTCGAATCTAGCCGAATCTAATATAAATCAAAATAAACGCCGAACCAGATGAAATAATAAAGTGTCAGAAATTAAATTACAAGTGGTACCTACACTGTTAGAATTTAAATACATAAGTGCGTACCCGTACACTGTAAAAAAAGCCTTAGTTTTGGCTGTTCCCGCGTTAATTACCGTTTTTGAAAGAAGAAAACTGCAGAAAAGTGCGAGTTTAAGGGTTAGTAGAGCTTCGTAAATTCTCAGATTTACAGGTGGTTGCAATATGGCGTTGTTTTACGGAATGCTAAGGCATAACGATCAATTGTCAGAAAATCTGAGAATTCACGGGGATTGCCCCATCAGTAAAATCAGTTTTACGTAGCGTTTTTTTTCTCGCCCAATTACGAATACATACCCATATGGGGTCCCCGTTTTAAATTACGGTTCTTGCCTACATAATAACTTATAAAATTCCGCTTGGTCTAGCAGAAAACAGTGTTAATAACGAGTAGGTATAATTAGTCTCACGATGTCGCTACCTAGTGATTGTGCAAAAAGATACCTCATCAGTCTTATCAGAATTCATATATACTTCCCTATGAGTCACCAATGCCGACAACTTTCAGTCACCCTCACACCACTGGCCAGGAGAGACAACTCAGGCCCGAGCCACCCTAACCTAATATTCAACTAATTGCCAAAGGACGACACTCTGAGCTACCTCTATATTTAAAGTATTTGGCCGGGTGAGTTGCCCAAACTAAAACCATTATCATCTGGATGCTTGCGAGCGGTACCACGTGACCACTGCCTTCAAAGTTCACGAAGTACCCAGCAGTTGCCAAAATTAGATAAGCGTTGGTTCGGATAAATTTCATGATGCCCTACACTTAGCCAATATATGTGCTCTATGGGTTGCAACTTTGAACGAATCAGGCCCCGTTCTTTATACGGCTATGGGCGTCTCATTGTCCGAGATACGCGACGCAAATCACCAACTCGCAGAATTTCGAGGCGGGTGCGGCGGGCACGGCTGGAGAATATTTCCTCACTGATCAGTCTGTTCTTTTAATAAGATAACACACTGCGATGGACTAATCCTTTTAGTGTAGGCCTCCAGTACGGTAATTATTGACTAGGGCCTAAAGAGAAGCCTAGAAACCTAAAGAACTATTAAAACGTATTAACACTAGATTATATATACCTACCTTTAAGGCATGTTCAAAGATTCAGCCCGATGCTGCAGCTGCATAGAGGAAAATAACCAGACACTATCGAAACCTTAAGTCCCTGTGTGTATGCTGCCGAAGTCTCACGACAACACGCATTTCCATAAGTCAACTTTTTAAGGCTAAAAGATGTGAGCTATTTCTGTCAAATCTGAAGCTGTCACAACCGTTATATTTCTCTGCGTGGTACCCGTATAATTTCCTTTAATCTGCTAAGGATGATCATTAGTATCGGTCTTTTTGATGAATTTTACCAAGGCGAAACGCCTTCAAAAACAAAGCGGTCTAGCAAATGCGGCGTGCAGGATGTATTTGTTACCGCGGAAAAGGTTTGTCATGGAACGTTGCATGAGAGAATGATCATGCACAAAAGAGCACGCGTCTGTCGCGCGTCTCTCCTGATGGCGCGACACGCAGGCACTCGTGGGGTAAATTAAACACGCGAATAATCTATCAGACAGTCACCAAGGAAAATCTAGTAGTGAAAGCTTTTTGATTGATTATGGGGTATAGGTTAAGCCTTACTTTTTGGCCCGGGATTGTTATTTGGATGTTTTTGGCATATTACTTTATGCTTTGGTGTTATGCATGTTCTCCTTTACGCGAAAGGATAAGTTTTTCCCTAATTGCACTTTTACGTTTAATTTGCCACGCAGAAGGCGACGACGTTACAAAACTAATTACGATCTTGTTTGTTTTACCCACCCTTCCTCTTGTTTTCATTGAGTTTTTTGCACCATCCTTGGCATTTTTGTTATATACAACATTCCGTACGAAAAAGGCCGCAGTGCGTTAAAAAGGTGTCTTGTGAATTCCCACACCACTGGTCTGCAACAATCTGGCCTGAAAGCTGGTAAAAAACTGTTGAGCAAAAAGTTTTCAGAAACCAATTTAAAAAATTACAAAAAAAAATAACCAAACAGGAAACATTTATTGGGCCTAAAATTTTGGTGTTGAGAAATAATTTTGTCCGATTAAAAATCAGTAAACATATCCAAGATTAAAAAGTCTGTGGACTTTCTAGTGTGAGCTAAGGACGTTCCTATTAGCGTGTATTACATTTTCTTACATAAAACGAAAAAACCATTTAGTGGGTGAACCTGGAAGGGCACACTCGAAAGTAACATGGTTGGGATTATAACCTCAATAGCAATTTGCAACTCCCCGAAATGCCAATCTCATCGGTGCCATTTCCAGCCGGGGGAACTTGTACCGAGGTCATGTTTACAAAAAATTTGTTGTTCGTTCGCGTCGCGAAACAGTCCTCTAAAATTACAATTACAAACAGTACCTTTTCACGTTGAAGTTAATCTTACAAAAATGTAGACGAATATAAAAGGAACAAAGACAATCGGGCATTGTTTGTTTTTTGAAATTCCATCATCAAAACGTGATATTTTCCGATTCGTAAATGCGCACTACTTGTCACCGACGGACTAATGTCAGGCGTGAGAGTTTTAACTGCGGAATTAATCGTCCCGTCTACGTTTTTGATATGTCGGAGAGAACGCAAAATTTAATATTTCTATAACATATACAAATCCGCCCCAAAAAATGTTTTGGGAAAAAAAATATAGGCGTAGTTGATTTTTTGTTTTATGTTTAAAAAGGGGAACTAATAAATTGAGAAGGAGAGAGAAGAGATGAGAGATTTTTCTGAGTAAGTCCTCATTAATGCAACGCAAAACCGCGTAAAGTTTCGAGCGCTATGCGAAAAAAACGCGCGTTCAGTTCGCAATTCATTGACCCAAAAATGGAAATTGCGTCCGCGCGTGCGTTATAGACAAAAAGGCATTGGCTAATATCAAATTCGACATTAAGGCTGCATGGCCGATATCATATCATGACTGGTCATTTTTCAACCAACAATCTTCATACTTAATCTTTTTTACGGCCGTGGATATACTGCTATTAAATCACTCCCGTCAACGGATAATAATTTTAGGAATATAATTTGTGCACAAGAGCAGAAAAGTTTTGATTTTAATCAACTAAAATTGTCACTAAATGCCATGAAAGCTTGTTGTTTCGATCCGGTTGCAGATACAATAAAAAACATCTTTCAACGTTTTTAAATTATGATTACGAACGACGTCGTCATGTTTAATGATCATTTCAATAATAAGTTGAGACGTGGTTGGGTCCAATCGGAAAAAATGTCGACTGGACGTATGGATTTTCATGCCGGATCAGGGCGGTGCGAAATCCGTGCTTTATACTTCAGTTTGGAATAATAGGGCTTTTAGTTTTCAAATCAATCTTCCATCAAATTAGAAGGACGGCACTTTTATTTCGCTTTTTAAACCGTATTAACGTATCGCAGGAACCACCGCTGAAAGCTTACACATGTTGAATACTCAATTAAATTATCTAGGACTTATATAAGAATTGTTTATATTGTTTTCCAGAAAACTGTTTTTTCATGTTCAAAACACCATATAACTTGCGGGATTAGAAGCCAATTTGATAGGTCTATGCGGGCAGACTGACTACCACTGCCCAAAAACAGTGTGTAGGACGTGGTGCAAATTCGCGTTCAGAGATTTGACAGGTTGAATACCTAAAACACTTTGTATCAAATGTATAAACACTCCTATGTCAAATCTAACATGTTTAGATTTTAAAAATTTTAGATTAGGTGTTTTTAGATATTAAAATAGACATTTCAAAATGTTTAGAAACGTGGTGCAAAATAGTGTTTAGAAAAATGTTTAATTTCTAAGCACTGTTTTTGCAGTTGATTATGGGTTCAATTTGATATCGTATGTTAGGCTACAAAGTCTCTTATTTTCCCAATTTCGTTACAAAAAATCTGAGGATTTCTGATACAACAGGGCCCATGACAGATTACACCTACAGACCTGAATGAGACATTCTACACTTCTCGACCATAAAAATGGTCAAATGTAAATTTGTGCTGGAATTTTTCCAAAGTAATGGTGGGAAATGAGAGGGTCAAAAAAGCCTTAATTTATATTTTTGCGATGATAAGAGTTGTTAAGTCGGAAAAATTAAATATCCGATGTATATAGCTGAGGGAAGAAAAACAATAAACTACAGAAGAACTATCATCAGGCAATTTCCACAAATTGCGAAGTTACATTTTCAACTAACTTTGAACGGAAGCCCCGCTTGTTGTCAAACAAAAAGCAATAGAAAGGGTAATTTTTCTTCAATTTTAATTTTATTTTAAGTTAGTTTTTATTTTTAGCCTTCTGAAGGGGTAATCCACCCAAACATTAGTGATCACGGTCAAATTATTCTACGTTTTCCTTTATCAGACAAAATCCACGCTTTTTTTGTTTCTTTATTGATTTATTTTTGCCAATCTTGGTGAACAGAAACAACGACGAGCAAGAAACGAGAACGAAATAAAATATAAAAAGAAGTTTGAGGGCTGTGAAGGTAAAACGATGATTACATATACATGTAGATGAAGTTAAGATGCTACTGACCATGGATGGAAAACACTCAACATTCAAAGCTCATCTGCCTTTTCAAAGTTTTTTTTTGTGCAGGTGGTGGGCTTGGGGTCATAGATCTCTTGATTGTCCTGTCGCTGGGTCAAACCGGTATGGCTATGGCTATTCGTTTCTACTCGTTTTTTTTCCATTTTTTATTCCAGATCCTTGGTTTGGCAGAGTAGGGAAAACCATACAGAAATGGTGTACCAAACCAACCAACACTGTAAAAAAAAATGTAAATGTTACAGTATAATGACTGGCAGCATTCTGCAAACAAATTACCGTGAAAAGTTACCCCCCCCCCCAGTATATTGTAAAATTAATTTATCAAAACGCTTAAAAAACATTATATATTTGGTGAGTTAGTACAGAGGATGGGAATGTGGGAGAGAAAAAAGCAATGACGAAAACACCCCAACTTCGTAGGCGTATCCACATTTTACATGCTTACTGTAAATTTACAGTTTGTTGTAAAAATATATTACCTTCAAACTGATTAAAATATACAGTAATTTTGAATGAAAACTGTAAATAACAGCTATATTTTTACGGGGTTTTGTTGGCTGAATTGCTTTGCCAGGATGTTCATGTAAAATTTACAGTATTTCCCTGTATATTTTAGTATAAATTAATGGTATATAATTGAAAAATTTCATAGTAGTGTATAATGTGTGGTACTCATAAATTTCAAATGAAGTCTTCACTTTTAGATGTTGTATTATAGGCCTGAAATTGGACATAAAAATTACAGTATTTTCCGTATACTTCCAACTGACAGCCAAATTCCTATAAGTTTTGGGATGTTTTACAGTATTGTCTTTTCTGTAAATTGCCTGTACTTTTTTTTACAGTGCACATAGATCTAATACATTGTATTGTAAGTTTATAGTGTAAGGTTTTAATCAAAGCATACAGAAAACCAGAGCGAGGAAAAAGCTTAAGATAAACAACAGATATAAAAAGCGAATAAAAAGTAAAGTAAACAAGAAAAAAATGCAATAAAAGTAGCAAAGAAAAACAGAGTGATGATCACTATAGGGCCCATCCTGAAAAAGTCACATCTTTCGAAGATTAGTTTTGCCAAATATCCTTTTACAAAAATTATTTAAATATCTTCTAAAATAACATTCAAATTGGTACAAAGTTCGTGGTACTCAACATTCCTTTTCAAAAAATGGATATTCCGTTTCTGGCGAAGGGAGCCATGAGGTCACTCTTCGCTTATTTCAATATTTTAATTAGACGGTAGTTGACTTGAAAAGGTCAAATGACCCCGTTTGTCTGTAGTGTAGGGGGCGGTCTTCGGGAGAAGGGTGCATTGCAGAAAAGCAGGAAAAATGCGGAACGCGGTCAAACTGGGCCTGGAAAATGGGCGGTGGGGCAGTACAGGTTGAACTAGAAGTAGGAGACAAACTATTTATAATAAGGGACACTAAAACTATAACCCTGAAAAGAAACTGCATTGCTGGCGGTTCCTCAATTAAGGAAGAGATCTATAATATTCCATCTATTACACATGCATTTGTATATGTTAAAATATCAAGGCTTCCATTTCAGTGGACGATGGCGTGATAACTATATGACCATGCAGAGTAAGGGGTAACTTTTCTCGGACTCAAATTGGCAGGTCGGACTCGCATTGATGAAGGGTCTCAAAGAACCCGTCCTTGTTGTTATTTTAAAAGGTATTATACTCAATTTTAATATCCAATGTTATCTTTCATGAGGGAATTTAAAAACAAATATATTTGGGGCCTTTATCTCAACAGACGTCTTACTCATTTGAAAATGGGCCGACTAAATTAGACTAAATATCTGATGAAACAATAATACAGGCCAAAGGACTACGACGTGAGAGGATAGAGTCAAATATTCTGCAGGGCCTTATCATTTGACGCTAAGCGCGAACGCAATTTCCTAATGTGGCTATGAACGCGCTGCATTGACACAGGCGCATATAGCGTTCACACATAGACGCGCGATTGGTTGCGCTTTCAAGCGCCGCCATATACTGATCGAACTTTAGAGAATGATTCCTCTCCACCGAAAAAATTAGTGCTTGTTCAAATGCTTATAAAAAATTCCCCAAAAGCGGATTTTGCGGATTTGGATATGTTATAGAACATTTAATCCTGCGTCCGTCAGTATCAAAAAACGTAGACGGGACGATTACTTCCAGGTTAGGGATTTACTAAATCTAAATTGATGCATTATATTTTTATTTATTATTTATTTTACTATTCAGTTATAGTTTATGGATGTGTTATAGTCAATAAAAATCCCCGAAAAAAGGAATGCCACAAGGCGCTGGAAGGCTTGATGAAACCGAGAAACTGGTGAAGCGTCTATAGCAACCGTAAACATTTAACATACTTCATTTCTTTATGAGTAAAAAAATATATAGATATAAAATTTTGGTAGAATTATTGCACAATGGGAGCAGATTCCATAGAGCGCTGAGGGGTTCTACTAAAACTGGCGGAAAACAGTCCCGAAAAAGGCCACGGAAAACTGCATGGCATACACCCTTTACACCCTACACCGTCCCTTTCAGGTCTATGTCCCTAATTTAAGAACAATCTTGGTGGGGGTCTTTGTAGAACCAAAAAGGTTTTGTGGTCAAGAAAATGGTTCTTTGTAGAATCTTAAACTCTAGAACCTTTTTAACGGTTACGTTAATAAAGCACCCTTCAGCGGTTTTTTGGTAGTTAAGTAGAACAGAAAGGAAACGGATTTTTTGGCCACGAACAGATTTGAGAACCCCGGTTTTTTTTTTTAAGAAACCAATACTTCGATCAGGCCTTTCGCGTTGCTTCAACTTTAACTTTCAAAATATACGTACTAGATGGTAGAACTTAGCAGTGCCTCTAGGGTGCTAAAATATGGCGACAAAAAAGAGTGTTCTAAGTTGAACCATTTTCTCTATGAGTGTTTTGTGACATATTTTTTCATATCCTTTTCCATATGTCTAATTAGTTTTAGGCCTATCTTGATTTGTACGAGGAGTCGGGCCCTCAAACGAAATGACTGATGGACGCCTGGTGTCTTCGTTTGTTTGAAGTTAGGCCTAGAGACTGTTCAGTCTGACATTAGCGATTTTTTCTTTTAATAAAAAGAATCTTCTTTTTCACTAAACAAAACCATTTTTTGTTATTGCGTAAAGAAATGGCATGGTCAAGTCTTATTTTGCGCTTCAACACATAGCATTTGTACGCGCTGAAAAACGACTCGCGAAATCTGCGTGAGCGCCATACGCGGATTCAAGCAAGGCGCAAGGTAAAATTTTAAAACGACATGCGCATAGCCTGGTCTAAGTTCTCTGACGAACGCAAACAACCTAATACAAGTGGTACCGTACACTGTAAAAAAAAAAAAAAGCCTTAGTTTTGTCGTTCCCGGTTAATTATACCCGTTGTTGAACAAGAAAGAAACTGCAAGAAAATTGGCGATTTTAAGGGTGTAAGAGCTCTGTCGGTAAATTTCTCAGATTTACGGGGCAAATGCCGTTGTTTTACGAATGTAAGGCATAACGTTATAGTTATTTACTATTTCATATTTATATATCACGCTAGTAATTAATGCAACATACATCATCTGAAATTCATTTTATTTGCAGATGATACTACAATACTTACTCTCATAAAAATTTGTCTAGCCAAATAGACCTAATAAACAACGAAAAAAAACCCCCCCCTCCATAAAGTAGGTTATAATATGGTTTAAGACCATCATTAATCAGTTAAATTCCACCACAACTAGTTATAGTATTATGGGAACTTCCTCCAAAACGAGAACTTTACAGATACTTTCAATTTGGTTCTAGATGGAACAATACTAACCAGGGTCAACTCAACTAAGTTTCTGGGTGTATAATTGATGAAATTTATCATGGAAACAATATTGAGGTTGTGTCAAACACTGTGTCACGTAACGTGGGTGTTCTAAATAAGTTGAAATATTTTTCTCCAAACGTATCTTGTATACCATTTATGCTCTATTATTTACCATATATAACCTTTGGAATTCTAGCTTGGGGAATACACATAAGCTATATTTGGACAAATTAATACAAACTTCAAAAAGGCCAGGAATTATAATTTCAAATTCTTATTATAGGTCACACTCAGCACCACTATTCAGGGATCTCAAATTTTTTAAATCTTTTTGACATTTACCAACTTAACCTTGCTGTATTTGATGTTCAAACAGGCAATATCCACTTCCCTGAAAAGTTTGATGAATGTTCTCAAAATACCAGAGTTCTAGCCATGACACCAGGAATATAATGATTATTATATAAAAGAAACAAACTCAATTTCGCTGTCAAAAGGTCTTAGAACAATGGGCCCTTTATAATACTGGAATAATTTGTCACCCAGACTAAAAACAATCCAAAATCCAAATATTTTTAAAGTCCATCTAAAGGCAGACAGCTAAATCAGTACCACCACTAAATTTACAAACTATGTAAGGAACTGAAATTCTTAATCCTATTTTTACTCTTGTGTTTCTATTTATGCTTACTTTACAAGGTACATTAAGTAATGTATTGATTGGTAACTTTTTTTGTTGAATGATATCACGTCTGCTCAATTAATGGCCTTTTGATCATCCCCTCATCCTCCATATCATGTTTTTAATTTTATTTTTCGCTACATATATAGATATATAGATATATATATATAATATATTATGTATTATTAGTATTTCAAAGATGTTTAGTTATTTCGTTGTATTTGCTATTTTGTTTGATGCATCTGATATGGAAATAAAAAAATGTAAATAAATACATAACGATCAATTGTCAGTAAATCTGGAATTCACGGGGATTTGCCATCATTAAAATCAGTTTTACGTAGGTTTTTTTTTTTTCTCGCAATTACGACTACAATACCCATTATGGGGTCCGTTAAATTACTGTTCCTTGTTACAGTTGACTTATTAAATATTCAAGTTGTCTAGCATAAAACAGGTTAATAACTATAGTCTATCCTAGTATCACTATGTCGCTACCTAGTGATTGTGCACAGATACCTCATCAGTCTAGCAGATAGTCATATATTTACTCCCTATAGTTCACCACTGACAATATTTCAGTCACTCACACCACTTGCCAAGGACAAACCAGGCCCGAGCCACCTAACCTAATATCAACTAATGCAAAGGACGCACTCTGAGCTACCTATATTTAAAGTATTTGGCCGGGTGAGTTGCCCAAACTAAAACCAGATCCTCTGGTGCCTTTGAGCGGCTACCCCACGTGACCACTGCCTTCAAAGTTCAACCGAGTACCCAGCAGTTGCAACATTAGATAAGCGTTGAGTTTCGACAAATTTCAGTGTAACACTTAGCCAATATATTTGCTCTATTTGTTGCAACTTTGAACGAATCGGGCTTTCTACGGTACTGGGGTCTCATTGTCCGGTACTGGACGCAACGTCACCAACTCGAGCATTTCTCAGGCGGGTGTCGGGGCACGGCGGTATAATATTTCGCTACTGATTTCAGCTCTGTTCTAGTTAATTAAGATAACACACTGATGTAATCCTTTTATTTGATAGGCCTCCATTAGGTTATTCTTGATAGGCCAAAGAGAAGCTAGAAACTAAAGAACTTTAAAACGTATTCAAACAGATAGGTTATCCTACCTTTAAGCAATGTTCAAAGATTCAACCCGGGGGGGACAAAACAAAAAAAAAATGCTGCATCTCATAGAGGAAAATAACCAGACACTATCGAAAGCTTAATTCCCTGTGTGTATGCCTGCCGAAGCCTCAACGCACACGCATTTCAAAATTCAACTTTTTAAGGCTAAAGATGTGGCCTATTTTCTTTCAAATCTGAAGCTGTCACAAACCGTTATATTTCTCTGCGTGGTCACCCTTATAATTTCCTTTCAATCTGCTAAGGATGATCATTATTATCGGTCTTTTTGATGAATTTACCATCAACGCTTCAAAAACAAAGCGGTAGCAAATACGGCGTGCAGGATGTAGTTGGTTTACCGCGAAACAAGGTTGTCATGTGAACTTTTGCCCATGAGAGAAATGATCATGCACAAAGACGCACGCGTCTGTCTGCGCGTCTCTCCTGATGGCGCGACACGCAGGCTCGTAGTTAAACACGCGAATAATCTATCAGACATTGTCACCAAGGAAAATTCGTAGTGACTTTTTTGCTTGATTATGGGGTAGCTACTTTTTGTCCGGTATTGTTATTTGGCTGTTTGTTGGCATTTCCTTATTGCTGTTTTATTGATGTTCTCTTTTACGAAAGTATCTTTCCCTAATGCACTTTACGTTAATTTGCCAGAAGGCGACGACGTTTACAACAATTACGAACTATGTTTGTTTTTACCCCACCCTTCCGCTTTGTTTTCATATGGTTGCACTCCTCCTTTGGCATATTGTTATATACACATTCCGTAACGAAAAGGCGCAGTGCGTATAAAGGTTGTCTTGTGAATCCACACCACTGGTCCCTGCCACCCTCTGGCTGAAAGCTGTTTAAAAAACGGGAGCAAAAGTTTCAGACCATTTAAATTAAAAAAAATAATACCAACGGAACATATTTGGGGGGCCCAAAAATTTTTTTGGTGAGAAATAATTTTTCCGATAAAAATCAGTAAAATATCAGATTAAAAAAGTCGTGAGACTTTCTATGCTGATAAGACTTCCTAATTAGCGTTTACATTACCTTTCTTACATCAACGAAAAACATTTAGTGGTGTGCCAACCTGAAGGCACATCGAAGTACCGCTGGTTGTGATTGATGAAAATTTATCATGGACATATCATATTGAGGTTGTGTCAAACACTGTGTCACGTAACGTGGGTGTTCTAAATAGTTGAAATATTTTCTCCCAAAACGTATCTTGGGTATACCATTATGGTCTTTATATTACCCATATATAACCTATGGAATTTTAGCTGGGAAATACACATAAGCTATATTTGGACAATGATCAAACTTTAAAAAAGGCAGTAGTAAGTAATGCTAGATTGCAAATTCTTCATTATAGGTCACACTCAGCACCACTATTCGGGATCTCAAATTATAAATTTTTGACATTTACAAATTAAACCTTGCTGTATTTATGTTCAAAAACAGGACAATAATCAACTTCCTGAAAAGTTTGATGACTACTTCTCTAAAATACCCACCGAGTTCTAGCTCAGACACCAGGAATACTAAGGAGTATTATATAAAAGAAACAAAACTAATTTCGCTCACAAAGGTATTAGACCAAGGGCCTAATACTGGAATAATTTCACCCGAATAAAAACAATCCAAAAAATCCAATATTTTCAAAAGTCATCTAAGGCCAGACATGACTAAAAGCAGGACACTAATTTACAAAACCATTATTAAGGAACTGAAATTCTAATCCTAGTTTGTTGACTCTGTGTTTCCTTTGTATGCTACTTACAAGTACATTAAGTAATTGTATAGACGATGTAAGTTTTTTGTTGAAGGGGGGATAGTCTGCCCATAATGGCCTTTTGATCATCCCCTACATATCATTTTGTAATTTTAGTTGTTCATTACATATACAAGATCATATTATTATAGTATTATATATATATAAATCTATATATTATATATTATTTTCAAAAGATGTTTATGTATTTCTTTGTATGCTATGGGTTTTGATGCATTTATGATATGGAAATAAAAAAATGTAAATAAAGAAATAACGATCAAATGTCAGTTACAATCTGAGAATTCACGGGGATGTGCCATCAGTAAAATCAGTTTTACTGTAGGTTTTTTTTCTCGCAATTACGACTAAATACCCATTATGGGGTCCGTTTAAATTACGGTTCCTTGTTACAGTATAGACGGATTAAATATTTCAAGTTGGTCTAGCAGAAAACAGTGTTCAGAACTATAGGATACTCCTAGTATCACGATGTCGCTACCTAGTGGATTGTTGCAAAAAGATACCTCATCAGTCTTATCAGATAGTAAAATATTACTCCCTATAGTCACCACTGGAAATATTCGTGCACTCACACCACTGGCCAGTAGGACAACTCAGCCCGAGCCACCTAAAATAAACGAATGCAAAGGACCGCCACTCTGAGCTACCTATATTTGAAGTATTTGGCCGGGTGAGTTGCCCAAACTAAAACCAATCCTCTGGATGCTTTCGAGCGGCTACCCACGTGCCACTGCCTTCAAAAGTTCAACCGAGTACCAGCGTGCAACAATTAGATAAGCGTTGAGTCGATCAAATTTCAGTGTACACTTAGCCAATATATTTGCTCTAATTGTTGCAACTTTGAACGAATCAGGCATTTCTACGGGTAATGGGCGTTATCATTGTCCGGTACTGGACGCAACTTCACCAACTCGAGCATTTCGAGGCGGTGCGGGGGGAACGGCGGGAGAATTATTCGCTACTGATTCAGTTGTTCTATTTAATTAGATAACACACTGTATTGTAATCTTTTAGTTTGATAGGCATCCAGTAGTAATTCTTGATAGGCCTAAAGAGAAAGCTAGAAAACTAAAGAACTATTAAAAAGTATTCACACAGATGATATACCTTAAGGCATGTTCACGATTCAGCCCGATGCTGCGATGCATAGAGGAAATAAAACAGACACGATCGAAAGCTAAGTCCCTGTGTGTATGCCTACCGAAATCCTCAACGCAACACGCATTTCAAAAGTCAACCTTTTAAGGCTAAGATGGGCCTATTTCTTTCAAATCTGCAGCTTGTCACAAACGTTAATATTCTCGCGTGGTACCCTGATAATTTCCTTTCAATCGGCTAAGGATGAGCATTAGTATCGGTCTTTTTGATGAATTTGACCAGCGAACGCCTTCCAAAAACAAAGCGGTCGCAAATTGGCGGCGTGCAGGATGTATTTTGTTTACCGCGAAACACGGGTTGTCATGGAACGTTTGCCATGAGAGAATGTTCATGCACAAAGACGCACGCGTCTGTCTGCGCGTCTCTCCTGATGTCGCGACACGCAGGCTCGTGGTTAAACACGCGAATAATCTATCAGACAGTCACAAGGAAAATATAGTAGTGAATGCTTTTGCTTGATTATGGGGTAAGCTTACGTTTTTCCCGGTATTGTTATTTGGCGTTGTTGGCATCTTACTTAGTGCTGTTATTGAATGTTCTCTTTTACGGAAAGTTCTTTCCCTAATGCACTTACGTTAATTTGCCCGAGGCGACGAGTCGTTAACAACTAATAACGATCTTGTTTGTTTTACCCACCCTCATCTTTGTTTTCATATGGTGGCACCCTCCTTTGGGCATATTTTTATATCACATTCAGTACGAAAAAGCGCAGGGCGTTATATAAAGGTGTCTGGTGAATGCCACAACCACTGGTCTGCCACCCTCTGGCTGAAAGCTGTTAAAAAACGTGAGCGCAAAAGTTTCTGAACCAATTAAATTAAAAAAATAAATTACAAACAGGAACGTATTGGGCCAACATTTTGTGTTAGAGAATTTCAATTTTTCCGATAAAAAGGCAGAAATATCAAGATTAAAAAAGTCTGTGAGACTTTCTATGCGGAGTAAAGACGTTCTATTAGCGTTTTAATTACCTTTTTACATAAACGAAAAAAACAATTTATTAGTGGTGTGCAAACCTGAGGGCAAACTCGAAAGTAACGGCTGGTTGTGATTATAACATCAATAGACCATTTGCACAATCTCGAAATGCATCTCATTCGGTGCCATTTTCAATCCGGGAACTTGTTACAAGAGGTCATGTTACAAAAAAATTTGTTGTTCGTCGCGTCGCCGACAGTTGGCCTAAAATGAACCAATACAACGTCCTTTTCATGTGAAGTTATCTTACAGAAATGTAAACGAATATCATAGGAAAACAAAAACAACGAGGCATTGAGGATGTTTTTGAAATTCACGACAAAACGTGATATTTTTCGATCGTACTGTGCCCTACTAGTGTCACCTGACGGACGATACACAACTATAGTGCAAATCTCACAGATAGGGTTAAGTTTCTGGTATTTTCTTTACCCTCCTAACCGTATGTTTTTAGCCGACGTGAGGTGGTAAAAATTCCGGGATGGAATATGGGCACCGAATGAGATGGCATTTACGGGGATCGTGCATAATGTCTATTCTTTCACAGCGAATTGCATCAATTCTACACTGTAATTTTAAAAAAAATGGGAAATATCCACTCTAATTCGTGGATATTGTTTTAAAGATCGCTCATGTACATTCAATATTTCGGGAAAATGTAATTCCAACTCGAGCGAGTTCGCCATTACAAAATTTCTGTTGAAAAAAGGCGGACGATAAGCAACGTTGCTTGAGCGGGAGTACGAATACCGCGTGCGTTACTCTTATTAATTAGAGTGCTATCTACTGATGATAGTAAAAAGACAGTGATATAAACACTGAGGGAGTGGTGTTTTGAAATGGTTTTATCGTCTACAAACGTCGAACTTAATTAGAAAATATTAAGGTTTGCAGATCAAATCCACACAGCTGAAAAAAAGTAAGGTTTACCAGTACCTTCATGCGCATCTCAATCGACAGCATTTGTTGGAATTCTTAGTGTTTGCATGTCGTTTCCGACCCCTTCCATGAGTAGTATGTACGCTGACTCTTTTTAATAGTGGATGTTTTTCAAGTACAGCCACTTGGTCTCGAGCGTTCTCGTTATAAAATCTTTTCACACCGAGACAAACTCGAGGCCGGGCTACATTGTTATTCTGTTCAGATCTTGTCCCTGCAGCAGATCATCGTCCAAAAAACCCGTAAATGAAAAACGACGAAAACGGTGAGTCAGGTTGCAATTCTTCTCCTTATCATATAACTACGAACGAACGAACGAACCCATTCTGACGCGCCGCTGTCGGTTGTATACCAGTTCTGGGATCATAGCTATAAGTTTCAGGCCGTACCACCAGTCTTTACTGGACTCCAGATGACTCTCCATACTAAGCTCAAAAGCTATTCTTAGAAGAAATCGGATTCCGAATCATGGGAATCCAAATATAAATCAAAATAAAGGAACAGATGAAATTAATAAGTGTCAGAAATTTAAATACAAGTGATTACGTACACTGTAGGATTTTTAATACAAGTGGTACCGTACACGGTAGAAAAAGGCCCTTAGTTTGTCTGTTCACGTGTTAATTACCCGTTTTCACAAGAAAGGAAAATGAGAGAAAAGTGCTGATTTTTAAGGTAGAGCTTCGTAATCTCAGATTTACGGGCAAATTGGTCGTTGGTTTAGAGGAATGTAAGCAAACGTTATATAAACAAAAAAACAAAAAAACCGAAAATTAAAAAAAAATCATTCTGAAATTCATTGTATTTGCAGAGGATACTTTACAATATTACGGTAGGCTCATAAAAATTTGGCGAGCAAATAGGACCTAAAAAAACAACGAACTCAGAAAGTGTAATATCTATGGTTACGACCAATAACTATCAGTTAAAGTCCCCCAAAACTAGTTATATGATTAGGGGAAACTCCTCCAAACGAAGACTTTACAGAACTTCAATTGGTTCTACTGATGGAACATACTAACCAGGGTCACCTCAAATAAGTTTCTGGGTGTTGTAGTAATTGATTGAAATTATCATGGAATATATATTGCGGTGTGTCAAACACTGTGTCACGTAACGTGGGTGTTCTAAATAAGTTGAAATATTTTCTCCCAAAAACGTATTTGCTAACCATTATTGCGCTATATATTACCATATATAACCTATGGAACTGCTAGATTGGGGAAATACACATAAGCATATATTTGGACAAAATTATACAAATCTTCAAAAAGGGCCAGTAAGGATTAATTTAAATTTCATTTATAGGTCACACTCACGCACCATATCAGGGACTAAATTATTAAATTCTTTTGACATTACAAACTTAACCTTGCTGTATTTATGTTCAAACAGGACAATAATCAACTTCCTGAAACGTTTGAGGGAAACTCTTCTAAAATACACAGAGTTATAAGCATGACACCGGGAATACCGAATGATATTATATAAAAGAACACAAAACTAATTTCGCTTCAAAAGGTATGTAGAACAAGGGCCCTTTATACTGGAATAATTTGTCACCCAGAAATAAAAAATCCAAAATCCAAATTTTCAAAAGTCATCTAAAGGCAGACATGCTAACTCAGTACCACTAAAATACCAAAAACATTTATTAAGGAACTTGAAAATCTTAATCCTAGTTTTGTTGGACTCTTGTGTTTCAGTTGGTACGTACAATGGGACATTAAGTCATTGATTGATGTTGTAACGTTTTTTTTTGAAGGGATGATCACGTCTGGCCATAAATGGCCTTTTGATCATCTTCTGCCAACTCATGTTTTCATTTTAGTTTTTCCTTACCTAATATTTATATATTAATAGATTATATTATTATTATTATTTCAAAAGATGTTGATGTTATTCTTTGTATTTGCTAGGTGTTTGATTGCTGCATCATGATAGGAAATAAAAAAATGTAAATAAATAAATAAATAACGATCACTTGTCAGTAAATCTGAAGAAAATTCACGGGGATTTTGCCCATCATACAATCAGTTTACGTAGGTTTTTTTTTTCTCCAATTACGACTAATGTATACCCATTATGGGGTCCGTTAAATTACGGGTGCTTGTTACAGTATAGACTTAGGAAATATTCAAGTTGGTTATGCAGAAAACAGTGTTAATAACTGTAGGTATAATCCTAGTATCACGATGTCGCTACCTAGTGATGGCAAAAAGATACCTCAGCAGTCTTATCAGATAGTCATTATACTCTATAGTCACCAATGGACAATATTTCAGTCACTCACACACTGGCCAGTAGGACAACTCCGGCCCCGAGCAACATAACCTACAATATCAACTAAGCAAAGGACCGCACTCTGAGCTACCTATATTTAAAGTATTTGGCCGGATGAGTTGCCCAACCTAAAAACATACTCCTCTGGATGCTTTTTTCGCGGCTACCACGTGACCACTGCCTTCAAAGTCAACCGAGTACCCAGCAGTTGCAACAATTAGATAAGCGTGAGTTGCGATCAAATTTCGTTACACTTAGCCAATATATTGCTCTATTTGTTGCAACTTTGAACGAATCGGGCTTTTCTACGGTACTGGGGTCTCATTGTCCGGTACTGGACGCAACTTCACCAACTCGAGCATCCAGGGCGGGTGCGGGGGCACGGCGGGAGAATATTTCGCTACTGATTCAGTCTGTTCTATTTAATTTTAAGATAACACACTGTATTGTAATCCTTTTAGTTTGATAGGCCTCCAGTAGGATATTCTTGATAGGGCCTAAAGAGAAAGCTTAGAAAATAAAAGAAACTATTAAAAGTATTCACACTAGATTATAGACCTACCTATAGGATGTTCTAAAGATTCATTGACCGATGCTGCAGCGGAATAGAGGGAAAATAACCAGACACTATCGAAGCTTAAGTCCTGTGTGTATGCCATGCCCGAAGTCCTCAACGCAACACGCATTTCAAAAGTCACTTTTTAAGGCTAAAGATTTGGCCTATTTTCTTTCAAACTGAAGCTGTCACAAAACCGTTTATATTATCTGCGTGGTTTCACCCTATAAATTCCTTTCATCTGCTATAGATGGATCATTAGTATCGGTCTTTTGATGAATTACAGCGAACGCCTTCCAAAAACAAAGCGCGTAGCAAAACGGCGTGCAGACTTGTTATTGTTTACCGCGAAACAAGGGTTGTCATGGAACGTTGCCATGAGAGATATCATGCACAAAGCCGGCAACCGCGTTCTGTTCGCGTCTCTCCTGAGACGCACTCGTGGTTGGGTATTAAACACGCGAATAATTATCAGGACAGCTAGATATGAATAAAAGAGAGTGCCGTACGCCCCGCGTGAAGAATAGGCGCGGCCACCGTAACCGTGTTTTGAAAAAATTATAAAATTTCCATTACGGCTATCCATTCGAAACTCGCACCGCGTACCCGCATCGCCGTAACCTGTTGCCTGGAAACGATACATCGTTCTAGGGCAAATGCGTGAATAATGAATAAATTGGTACACCACGCTATGTAAAACAGGGAATATATGAATATTAAAATTGGTACACCACGCTAAGGAAATAAGTACGCACTGCGGCGGCAAAAGATGGTTACGGCTTTGAGCTGGCGTTTTTGCTATCTAGTGTTATAAACAGAAATCTGTGCAACAGTCACCAAGGAAAATATAGTAGTGAATGTTTTGCTTGATTATGGGGGAAGCTACTTTTTGCCAGGTGATGGGTTATTGGTATTTGGCTGTTTGGGGCATATTACTTATTGTGTTTAGTGAATGTTTTTTTAGGAAAGTTATTTCCCTAAGGCACTTACGGTTCAGTTGCAGAGAAGGCGACGACAGCGCGTTTAAAAACTAATTACGATCTGGTTGTTTTAACCACCCCTTCCTCTTTGGTCATTATGGTTGCACCCTCCTGTGGCCTATGTTATATACACATCAGTCGAAAAAGGCGCAGTGCGTTTAAAGTTTGTCTTGTGAATTCCACACCACTGGGGCGGCCACCCTCTGGCTGAAAGTGTTGAAAAAAACGTGAGCAAAAGGTCAGAACCAATTTAAAATTAAAAAATATAACAAAAAGGAAAATAATGGGCCAAGTTTGTGGTAGAAATATTTTTCCGATAAAAATTCAGTACATATCAAGAGTAAAAAAAGTCTGTGAGACTTTCAACTGAGTTAAAATAAGGACGTCTATAGCGTTTTAATTACCTTCTACATAAACGAAAAACAATTAGTGGGGTGACAACCTGAAGGGCACACTCAAAAGTAACGCTGGTTGTGATTATAACATCAATTAGACCATGTGCACAATCCCCGACAGGCATCTCATCGGTGCCATTTCAGGCATCTGGTGAACTGTACCAGATGGTCATGTGGTACAAAAAACTTTTGTTGTTCGTCGCGTTCGCGCCGAACTAAGTTAGTTGCCTAAAATTACAATAGCAATACCTTTTCACGTGAGTTATTAATCTACAACACAAATGTAGACGGAATATAACGGAACAAAAAAACAACGAGGCATTGTTTTGAAATCCGACAAAAACGTGATGATATTTTCGTTCGTACTGTGCCCTACTTGTCACTGACGGACGATTACCAAAACTATAGTGCAAACGTCACAGATAGGTTAAGTTGTTTGGTATTATTGTTACGCTACAACCGTATGTTTGTAGCCGACTTGAGGCTGGTTAAAGTTCCCGGAGTGGAAAATGGTGAACCGAATAGAGCATTTCGGGGACGTGCTAGCAATTGGTGCTATTCTTTCACAGCGAATTGCATCAATTCTTACACTTAATTGTAAATAAATTGAATATTACACTCTATTTCGTGGATTATGTTTTAGAAGACAGATCATTTACCATTCAATATTTCGGGAAATGTAATTCCAACCCGAGCGATGTTAGCCATTACAAACATTCTGTTGAAAAAAAGGCGACGGTACAAGCAACGTTTCTCGAGCGGGGAGGTAAGATATCCGCGTGCGTCACTTTATTAATTAGAGGGCATCTACTATGTATAGATTAAAAAGGGACCAGTGATATAAACAATGAGGGAGCGTTTGTTTGAAAGGGTTTTATTCGTCATACAAATTTCGAACTTAATTAGAACATTACGGTTTTCAGATCAAATCTAGCACAGATGAAAAAAAGTTACAGTACCTTTCATCGCATCTTCAATCGACCTGCATTTTGAATTCTTCGTGTTGCATGCGTTTCAGACCGTTCCATGGTAGAGTAGAGTAGAGGTACGTGACTCTTTTAATAGTGAGGTTTTTTTCACAGACAGCCACTGGTCTCGAGCTTTATCGTTATAAAATCTTTCAAACCGAGACAAACTCGAGAAACTGGGCTTCTACCTTGGGTATGTTCTGTTAAGATCTTGTCCCTGCAGCAGATATGGTCCCAAAAACGCCTGTATAAAATGAAAACGCGACAACCGGTGGGGATTCAGGTTGCATTTCTCCTTCTTCATATACCATACGAACGAACGAGACCAATCTGACGCGCCGCTGGTCGGGGTCCCCCTGGTGTATACCCAGTCTTGGGATCATAGCTATAGTTTCAGCCGTACCACCAGTTCGTACTGGACTACAGGATGATCTCCAACTAGTAAAAGCTATTCTAGAAGAAGAAATGGATCGAATTTCATAGGTGCATCCTAAATATAAATCAAAATTAATAAAGGAACCAGATGTGAAAGGTAATAAAAGTTGTTGTCAGAACAGAAATTTAAATACAAGTGGGTACCGACACTGTAGAGAAATTTTAAATTACAAGTGGTACCGCTACGACTGTTAAAAAAAGCCTAGTTGTGGTCTGTTCGCCGGTAATACCCGTTTGGACAAGAAGAAAGAGAAGAAAACGCAGAGAAAAGGGCGTAATTTTAAGGGTAGACGCTTCGGGTAAATTTCAGATTACGGGAAAAGGCCGTTGTTTTACGGATGTAAGGCCTAACGATCATTGTCAGTAAATCTGAGAATTCACGAGGCTTTGCCCATAGTTAAAAGCAGTTTACGTAGGGTTTTTTTCTCGCAATTACGGACTAAATACCCATTATGGGGTCCGTTAAAATTACGGTTCTTTTACAGTATAGACCTTTATTAAAATCAAGTTGGTTCTAGCAGAAACATGTTAAAACGTGCTAGTATTAATCTTTAGTTATCACAGTGTCGCACCTAGTGATTGTGCAAAAGATACCTCATAAGTCTTATCAGATAGTCACATATTACTCCCTATATTCACATGAGGAAAAGTTATTTCAGTCACTCCACACCACGTGGCCAGTAGGACAAACTCAGGCCCGAGCCACCTAACCTAATATCAACTATATGCAAAGGACGGCACCTCGAGCTACCTAATTTATATGTATGTGGCCCGGTGGAGGCCCAAACTAACAAACCATATCCTCTGGATGCTTCGAGCGGCTTACCCAACTGACAACTGCCTTCAAAGAAGTTCAACCGAACGTACCAAGAGTTGAACAATTAGGAGAAGACGCGTGCGTTCGATCAAATTCAGGTACACTTAGCCAATATAGTTGTTCTATTTGTTGCAACTTTGAACGAATCAGGCTTTCTATGGTACTGGGGTCTCATTGTCCGGTACTGGACGCAACTTCACCAACTCGAGCATTTCGAGGCGGGTTCGGGGGCCACGGCGGGAGAATTTTAGCGCACTGATTTCAGGTCTGTTCTTATTAATTAGATAACCACTGTATGGTAATCCTTTGTTTGAGAGGCCCCAGGTAGGTCTATTCTTGATAGGGCCACTAAAGAGACCGCTAGAAACAAAGACTATTTAAAACGTTATATTCACACTAGCTATATACTAACTTTAGGGCATGTTCAAAGATTCAGCCCGATGCGCAGGCTGATATAGAGGAAAAAACCAGACACTATCGAAACTAAGTCCCTTGGGTATTGCCTGCCGAAGTCCTCAATCGCAAAACGCATTTCAAAAGTCAACTTTAAGGCTAAAGATTGGGTAGTATCCTTTAAATTCTGAGCTGTCACAAAACAGTATATTCTCTGCGTGGTTTCACCCTGTAAATTCCTTTCATCTGCTATAGATTGATCATTAGTAAGCGGTCTTTTTGATGAATTTTTTACAGCGACGCTTCCAAATAACAAAAGGGCTGGTTTAGGCAAATTACGGCGTGCGGATGATTTGGTACCGCGAACAAGGTGTCTATGGGAAACGTTGCAACGAGAGCAATGATTCATGCACAAAGACGACGCTTCTGTCTGCGCGTCTCTCTGATGGCGCGCGCGACACGAAGGCTCGGGGTATTAAACAGCGAATAACGTATCAGGGACAGTCACCAAGGAAAAGATAGTAGTAAGGTTTTTGCTGATTATGGGGTAAGCCTTACTTTTGCCCGGTATTGTTATGGGATTGGTGTGGCATATACTTATTGCTTTATTGAATGTTTCATTTCGGAAAGTTCTTTTCCCTAATGCACTTAACGTTAATTTGCCAGAAGGCGAAGACGTTACAAAAATAATACGATCTGTCTTGTTTTTACCCTACCATTCCCTTGTTTTCCTATGGTTGCACCCTCCTTCTGGCAAGATCTGTTTTATCTACAAGTCAGTACGAAAAAAAAGCGCAGTGCGTATAAAGGTTTGTCTTGTGAATTCCACACCCCTGGTCTGCCACCCTCTGGCTGAGTGCGTAAAAAAACTGAGCAAAGTTTCAGAAACCAATTGTAAAATTTAAAAAAATAAATACAACAGGAAACATATTGGGCCAAATTTTGAGTTAGAAATAAGTTTTCCGATTAAAAGAATCAGAAACATATCAAGAATAAAACGTCTTGTGACGACTTGCTATGCTGAGTAAGAGTTCTATTAGCGCTTTTAATAACTTTTCTTACTGAAACGACAAACAATTTAGTGGTGTGCAACCTGAAGGGCACACTCGAAAGTAACGCTGGTTGTGATTTTTATAACATCATAGACCATTTGATCAATCCCGAAATGCAACTCGTTTGGTGCCCATTTCCATCGGGAAATGTCCATGAGGTCATGTTTACAAAAAAAAATTGTTCGTTCGTGTCACCGAACAGTGCCTATTAAAAATTACACTACAAAGTACCTTTTCACTGAAGTTAATTTACAAAAATGTAGACGATCAGATAAAGGAACCAAAAAACAAATCGAGGATTGTTTTTGAAATCACGACAAAACGTGATATTGTCGATTACTGTGCCCTATGGTACCCTGACGGACGATACACACTATAGTGCAAACGTTCACACGATAGGTTTAGTTTCTGGTTTTTGTTTTTACGCTCCTAACCGTACGTTTTTAGCCGACTTGAGGCTGGTAAAAGATCCCGGATGGAAATGAGCAACCGAATGAAGGCATTTCGAGGGATCGGCAAATGGTGCTATTATTTCATTCCACAGCGAAATGGCATCAATTATACACTGTAATTTAAATTAATAATGTAACAACAATCTAATGTCGGGGATATTGTTGTCCATTAAAGATCGCTCATTACATGCAATAGTTCGGGAAAATGCATCCAACACGAGCGAGTTCGCCATTACAAAAGTTCTGTTAAAAAAAAGGCAGACTGTAAGCAACGTTGATTGAGGCGGTATGTACGAATAACGAGTGCGTCCACTCTTATAATTAAGTGCTGACTACTGATGATAATGATAGTTAAAAAAGACAGTGATTAAAACACTGAGGGAGGTTTGTTTGAAATGGTTATCGTCATTCCAAACTTCGAACTAATTAGAACATTACGGTGTTCTCAGATCCCTCCACACAGCTGAAAAATAACATACCTTTCATCGCATCTCAATCGAACAGCATTTGGAAATTCTTCGTTGTTGCATGTCGTTCCAGACTCTTCAATGGAGTAGTATGTACGTGACTCCTTTTAATAGTTGATGTGTTTTTTTACACAAGTACAGGCCACTTGTCTCGAGCGTTATCGTTAAAATCTTTCAAGCCGAGACAAACTCGAGACAACGGGCCTGCCTACTTGGTTATTTCTGTCAGATCTTGTACCGCCGCAGATCATGGTCCAAAAACCCCGTAAGCGTAAATATGAAACGCGAAACGGAGTGTATCTCAGGTTGCAATGCTCTCCCGTGGCGTTTACTCATATACCCTTGACGCGCCGTGGTCGGGTGTTGTATTACCCAGTCTTGGGATCATAGCTATACGTTTCAGGCCGTCGTCGTACCACCATCTTACTGGACTCCAGAGCTCCAGTACTGAACTACCTTACCCCCGGAGCGTCGTAAATAAACTAAATACTGCTAAGACTAAAGGTCGTTCATTACTACACTGCAACATGCGTTGCGGTAAATTGCAGTGCTTCGAATTCGGTTGGTCTCTGTCCAGTATACTGCATTGCGGTACTGCAAACGAGGTTAAATTTATTTTACCTGCAGCTGCAGCAGGTTACGTTGATCGAGTGGCAGCATCAAGTGATCGATATATCGGGCCCATGCACTGTGCAGTGCAGTGTAGTATGACGAACCTTTAGGTACAAAGAAGGGGGTTTACGGTTTTAGCGTGGACTTGGTACCTCTATATAGCAATCTGATCACAAAATAGAAAGGACTGATGGGACATGACATTAGTACCGTGTCACACTTCTTTATTTGTAACTAGGACCGTGTAAGCTGACTCAGTCAGTTCGGATATACAGATTTACACGTCCGCTTGTTCTGTTCTAAACTACTTCTCCCCTTTACAACTTCTCCATCTCCTCACAACTTTTAGAATACGCCTAATTTTACCTTCTACAAATCTGATGGTTGGCCAGGGGCGCGCGGCGCTAGCCAAAACAGTAGAACTGAAATACGCGCTTTAGCGTACGGGGAGCGCGCGGGTCCGAGAGGAAACGCTACGCTCGGAGGGAAAACATCTCCCAGAGGGAGGGAAAAACTCCTCCCAGTGGGAGGGAAACTTCCTTGCTGAGAGGGTGAGGGAGGAGGAGACGATTGCCTCCCAAATTAGAAGCGAGGAGGAGCGCGGTAGCGGCCCCTTTAGTATAAGCGTGACCGGACGTTTGGACTTCCTCCCAACACTGACGGTACATGACTGCAATGTTCTAATCATACTATAAAGATGGATGTGGACGAGTCGGTTCCGTTCACACTATCCCCACTCAGTTTTTGAACACTCCCTGGGTTCAACAATCGAGTACCTCGGCACTGAACAAAACGAGATGTGAGGCCATGACAAAACGACTTACAATAGTAATAATAAGTATATAAATAATAAAACAATATAACTACAAGATAAGTTATTAAAGTTGGGAATAGTATTTACACACAACTTATGATACATTGCAGGTGTAATATTTTGAATAATAAATCCGAATTTTAGCAGGAAACGTATGCGCCCGTACAATAGCGAGAAGAAGTTGGTGGTGCTATTCAATTACAATCTTGTAACATCTGAATTTCGTAATTCCTCCTATATCAGTCATTTGGTCCTGTCGTAACATAGACCATTTACTATAGCATCAGAAGTACATGTATTCGAGTATCAGACGGTCTTAAAAGTATTATTTCTGAGTCATGGTGAAAGCATTACATCC
>JAMKCH010010670.1:0-28156 GCA_023653785.1 Ophioderma brevispina
GCTTGTTTGGAGGTTCCCTTTACAAATCAAACATTATTGGCACTCTTTCATCTATTGAATTGCTTAACCCCAAATAAAATGTTCGATTTGTAAAGGTCAAGTCTCTTCTTGCATCAGAGACTTGTTGGGCATGTGTTTTACTCTTTACAAATCTTACATTTTATTCATGCTTGCAATTTCAGCATTTTGTTCATTAAATGTTTCCAGAAGTAAAGACTTATGCTAAACAATGTCATGTATTAATTTAATAAATTACTCTTATTAAATGTCACAGGTACATTCAAGTCACCTGGAATATGCAAGATGAAAATCATCATCTCCAAAGTCGGCATTATATGTAATAATTTGCTATCGTTAACACTAATAGATACAATTGAGCTCTACAGGTATATACATTGTGCGCTGTACGTTTCACTTGAGAGCTGATCGAGAGGTCCCATCGCCTCCTTAGTTTAGGCATTTCAATTTATAGTTGTACAGGTAGATGGATATATAATAACCTTGCGTAGGGCCCTAACTGGGGTAGCGTCACCAGTAGGGTAGAATAGGTAGCGTCGCCTTAAGGTTAAGTGTAAAGAACCAAGTTGTCCACACTGGAGTTGCTCACTAGGTGGAGAAGATAGGGGCAGCTCGTTCCATCCAATTTCTAAAGTTAAGATTGTGTGTTGCTAAATCTAAAAATTGTGATTATTCATATCATTGGCGCCATAACAAAATTTGTAATCGCAAAGCAGGCAGCTAACAGCATTCCGGTTTCCTTGTTCATAATTTCCTGTCTGAAGTAATTGTAGATTAAAACTAGCTATAACTATACTGTATAGCTCCTGATTACAACTGCTGGCCTGAGTCCTTCCAGTAACAAGTATTTAACTACTCACAGCTAGATTCCCCTTTCCTAATACCTAAAAAATAGGTATTACAACATTATCATGCATAAACATAACCTGCACTGACCAATTGGATTTCACATAAATTACCTCATCTGCATTGCATCACCTCACGATTATAACTTCATGGGGAATTACCTAACCCTGCAATCTGTTTTGATCTCAAAGCATAAACAAGTTGACTCAGTTTCTAAATTTACATCTTGGGGAATCCCCATCCCCTTCTCTTGCACAATCTATTTAGTAAATAACACCTGGTCTGTTCTCAATATAGCACGAGGAGATTTCCATAATAAACAAGTGCTTTTTCCATGAGAAACCTTTTCCTCAAATAAAATTGAAAATCAAATTAATATTTTTAATCGCAAAAATGGAGGTCAATATAACACTACCGAGAACGTTTCAAAGTTTTATCGGACAAACAAGTACAAAATTAAACCGTAAACCATGTTTTGAACCTGCGTGCTGTCGTAATCGCCCTATAGAAAACCACGCTTTGATTTTCTCTCGTGCACGACAGAAAATACGTTATCTTATACATAAAGACGGCGCATTACACATATTCGGCTCATATACCTCAGGCATGATCTAATGCATTTGTAAGCATTTCAAGTATGCAAAAAAATCAGGGTCTGAAAAAAGTGGGAGCTTCTTTCTGGAAATGTCCTCATTTCACTTGTATTGTTAAAGCCACTATCAGCGATTTCTTCAGAAAAGTAAACAAACGGTGCCCCTATTTTATGGATGGAAATGAATTTTTTTTTTTGCCACGGTTGTATTAAAAATTTTAGTAAGCACCCATGTAAGTGGCTAAGTCTAATACGCCCTATTTATCAGAAATGACAATTTTTATGCCTTGTTTACTAACTAAAAATCGGGGATCCGACTTAGTAAACCCGCCCCCAAAGCAGTGGAAGACCTCTTCAAGATCGCGCTTAAAATGCTTAGTATCTGTTTTTTCACAAAGAGAGTAATATAAGGTGTTTGATATGTCCTAAACATAGTCATGCCATCCTACACAGTAAACAGATTTGAATTCAAAATTAATGATAGGAGGTGGGCGCTATTACGCGGATCGGACCGGTTACACTCGACTTGACTAAAGTCTGACGCCATGTCACGAATATTTAAATCTAAATTACGTTATTGGAAATTACACTAGTTTGCAGCGGGTGTTAATCAAATAAACCCCGACGGATTTGAAGTCAATAATTATTCCGGAATTTTTCATATATCACTAAGATTGTTTGTAAGAGTAGTTTTTGTAATGAAAATTGAGAGCGATGCCATTCGGGAAATGCCAGTAGAATTCCACAAATTACCGTTTGCAAATCCCCAATGTCCAAATCGAGACTGGTCGTTCCCTACCCCCTGGACTGCCATTTAGCATAGTGCAGTTAGTGTCCCCGTAAACGGGCCTCGCCCTTTTGCCCACCCATCAAATCATTTTGACATGAATCATTCATAAGTTTGACCTTATGTAAAATGATTCCCACTTCACAGGGCTCCATCCAATTCAATGATCAATGAATTGCTATGGATGAGCGATTACCCACACACTTTGTGCATGAACATGGGCGAGTAGGCCTGTTTTTACACACGTTAGAAGCCTTGTTAGAAATGGTCGTTTCGGTCTTTTAAGCACCATATGTCAACAAAATACCCACCTATAGAAATAAGTTTATCGCTTGTCAGATTCTACGGAAGATATAGTCTACCGTTTGTCTATGGCGCCCTCTTGAATCCGCCCAGCAATCATGGTGTTGATTTTTGCCATAGAGTTAGCATTAGCATTATAGCAAAATACCACTCTTTATAAACTAACCATTTCGGATTTTTCTGAATGTTCTATCATAATAAAATCACATATGTATTGATCTAATCTATTCTACAATTCGAGCTTCTACGAAGAAAATCCCTCGAGCACTTTTCTCGCAACGAAGTGAGTTTTCTCATGTCCTATGCGTAAGCACAGAGTACGCAGACAGTTCATGGCTATTGAATGCACTGTGTGCACGTGAATAGGGGAAATGGACAGTAACTCAAGATGGATACAAAATGGGCATTTGAGTTTGGAAAAAAATGCCTGATAGTGGCTTGAAATACTAAACTTATCGAAACTTGTGTAATGTGTTTGAGTAATACATTGTAAAAACTGCGATGGTCTGGAACTTCGCTTATACGCCGTTTCAAACAAATTACTGAAGCATGATTATACTGTATACACACAGTCTGACCTAAATGAGGAAGTTAACTACACGAGTGCTGTATTTGCTGTTCAACATAGAAAGACTACCAGTAATCTATATGGAGTAAAACATGAAAGCCAGCATCATGGGAAATTCCGACGGCTCTTATGTATGGTGCTTTTAGCACATATGATAAACGGTATTTTATGCTTTGTAGTCGATGTATTGGTTGAGACATTTGAACATTTAGTTACACGTATATAATGATCAAAAATCTGTACGCCGTACGTAATGCAGTTCCTTTTAGGGATGCATTATATCAGAAAGCTGTGTTATGTTTCAAAAGCCATGTTGAAATTGATAATTTGCAGTTGTTAAATCTGTTGATCTATTCAGTTACGGGTCTCTTGCTAACCTATTTATTGATTAGTGACAAATGCGTGAATTTTTAAATATTGTACAGTGATGGAATATTGTAAAATTCTCCTGACTGGAAAGGAAAGTACCCCCGCGCTGACTCTGTAATCATAGGTTTAGTTAGCCTGTCAAGGCTGTCTGCTAAGAACCGAACAAAACTTCCTATGTATTTTTCACATTGTATTGTATTATTGATTTTATTATCAATTACTGTGAACATTGGGGCTCCAGGGGCTACCCTTTAAAAAGTTAAATAAACAAATAAACTTTAAGGGGCAGGGGCTTACCATTTTTAGAGAAAGCCTAGTATAAATAAATGTGTACACTTCATGGTGATCGTTCGTACACTGGATACAGGAGCCTAGTACTAGTCTAGATATAAATCACTAATACCCAGTGGTCAGGTGCATTAGTTGTACTACTCAGGGCTACGTATGCCTTGAGTTTAACTTATTGAGCTTGCTCTTGGAGGCATGGAATATAGGCCTGTTGAGATTGGAGACCTCAAAATTATACTCCAATCCGAACATCCGATTTCTACCCTTATATGGGTTGTAGTTGTATCAGGACCTGTGCTCCAATGAATGAAGTTGGTAGAGCGACTTGAACAAGACTAAGTGTGGTGGTCTTCGGGGTATTTTTCGTTGATTCTGAATTTCTGTTGTTTGTTTCACATGTCTTTTAAAAGCGTTTTAGGTTTCAGATGTTATATAAGTGAGATAAGAGTGAACATTATGGACTCACTTTGACAACAAACGGGAGTCCAGTTGTTTTACCAGTCCAGTTAGCCCCGTTGTCTATTTATGTTAGAGCAGTATGGTTTGGGAAGGTGTCAAAGAGGTGCTACAATCCTCGAATGATATCAAACAAGAGAAAAGTAACCACTTGGAGAATATGTAATATGTGGTCATCATTAATCTTTTGCGTAACAAGTAACAAAAAAAAATAATATTTATGTTTTTTCTTTTATATAAACATTTAAACATTTCCAAGCTAGACAAGAAATTTTCCGGGTTATGATTTGGACATATATTGAAGATCATTTGTCGGAAACAACACACTGCTTGATAAAGAAAGTGGTATTAACATATAATTGCGCCATGAAAATGTTCGAGAGGAAAAAAAATTGTTTAATCTTACGTCAATTCCCCCCCATTCATGATCAATTTTAGGTGACACTGTGCATTGATGTCTGGACATTCCACTCCCTTGGTGCATCTCACTGGGACTTCATTAGTTGTCTTCTAGTGATTACAGACAAAAACCAATTGAATAGTATTACAAGTCAGAGACATGTAATGAGAGGGGGCAATTCTCCCATATGACATAGTTACCTACACCGGATCTACCACATCAATAGTTCATCAGTACAAAGATTCACAAATCATCTCCCTGTTAGGGTGAGTCTCAGGGGTGTTCTACTGGACGCATCCAGCAGAGACTGACACAAGGGTGCCTGTTACATCCTTGCTAGCAATAGTAAGTTATGGCTCTTAGCTTAATCCCATTATGGATGTTAGATCTGTCCAGCCGTGATAGTTGTTGTAATAGATATATATATATATATATATATATATATTATATATATATATATTATATATATATATATATATATCTAACAGTCAACAACGCCAAATGGTGAATGGCAGGGCTTTGAAATGTTCTGGTAGCTTGTACAACGTTTCCGAGTATACCCTTCAATGGTCACAGGAGGACTACGAGAGGGAATCCAATAAGAAACAAGGACAACAATTATGGGTGTCAAAAACGACACACAAGATAAGTGAGAAAAAACGTTATTAAAAACGTTTAGAAGTGACAATGAGTCAAACTTTGACAATATGCTTTTCAAAATGTCAAAGCGGATGTTCATGCCATGAGGGTCAAAGAGTTTTGAGTCTAGCGATGAGAATTGGTTCAGCAAAAAGGTCGATCTTGTCAGAAATACGGACGTGACAAATTCCGCCAATCTTAGCAATGTTCAATCATGGTGATTGCGGTGAGTTAAAATGTGCGGTACTGGTCTACCTGGGAGATAGATCTAATATATCTCAGATGTTCTGAGAAGCGGACAGAGAAGAGAAGTTTTTGTCTCCCATTACAGCTTCTGACAATACATGGAAGGGACAATGGCATAGATAAGTCTTGAAGTGCAGGTTAATGTTGAAGGTTGTGGTGGCAGAAATTACCCATTAGAGCCAGTAATTTCAGTGGCGTGAAGGCACATGAGCACCAGGAAGTGGAAGGAGAAAGCTCTTCCCTATGATTTCACGTCCGAATTACCGGACGATCATGAGGCAAATGATGCAAGTTATCAGATTCATGGGGTAGGAGAGAAGGAGAAAGCTCTTCCTAATGCATTACGCAACGCGATTATCCCAATTATATCACTGGCAACTCATTATAAAAGAATAGACCAACAAAGGCCACTTCTCGGCAGGGAGTCCTATTTCAGGTTCCATGCTCATCGCCGACAGAAGCGGGGCCGACTCAGTTGAACAAGATATGACATGTGCGCAGAAAGGTAATCCCCGATGCGCAGCTGTGGTTTGTTACATGTGGAGACGAAAACAAGAGATGAGTCGTTACAGCGAAATTTGAGTATTCAGTCCAAAAAACGCGGAGATAGCATGTTTTCCTAAGACATGTAAGAGGACATTGATTTAGTTTGAAAACTTGATGTTTTGTAACGCCGTATTCTTAAAGTATGATATTTGGAGACGAAATCTAACTGAATGGAAAGAAAAAGCCTATCTAAACAATGACACCAAACTTGACAGTGCACGAAGTTGCCCGTTTTTCTAAATTTTGTCCCAAGTTGGTCATATTTACCATAGCATTGTAATGTTAGTTAAGCAGAATAATGGTAAAAATTGTGCATTTTGTTATAAAAGCATCCAATTTGGCCAAGAGGTAGGAATACATTTGAGAAAAAAATTGGATATGGAACCACCTTCATCAAGTTCAATGTCACCTAGAGTTCACAAAGGTCAAATGAGGTCAAAAATACAGTAAAAAACATGCAGAATAATGTTGCATAACTCAAACAATCATAAACATTTTTATGATCGATTGTGACATACATTTCGACTTAAGAGGGTCTTTCAATCATTTAAAGGGACCACGAGATTTCTGAGGTTACAAATTTGTAGAAAATTTGCACTTGGGTAGAATACAAGGAGGACATTTCGTAGGTTTATAGAACAGAAAAGAAAAAAAATAAGGTTTGAACTTGCCTGCCTTGTCCTGATCGGCCCCAAAAACAAGTATACTCGGATATCTGTCATCCACGACAGAAAATCAAAGCATAATTATTACATGAAGATGGCTTTTACGGCTATGATTTATGTATTGGTAAATTGTTAAAAAAATGGGAGGGGCATTATTTGTGGAAATGTCCTCTTATCTCTTTAAGCTAATACATTAACATAACCATGAACATTTCTTGAAGAGATACATGGACTTAGCTCACTGGGCTAAAGTTCGGTGAAATTGTTGAAAATGCTACAGTCATATCACATTTAATCACCAAAAGCCACAAAATAGAACAATCGGTTTATACTTTTATACTTTTACACTGTGACGGTTCAAATTTAAAGGGAATCAGAGTGCTGGTGGGGCATGAATACATAGTTGGGGTCATGAGGGAGTAGAGGTCAAAATAGGCCAGGTAGAAAAACACAACAGCGGTGTGCATGTTAAGGAATCTTGGATTTTATGAGCAGAAGCACTCAAGTGAGTACAATGGGCCATAGAGGTAGGAGAGAAGGAGAAAGCTCTATTAAAACAATAATAGCACATTTTTTTAAAGAGCGCCCCCATTTTTTTAAAGAATATTGAGATTTTTGCATAGTTGCATTGGTAATAGCCTAGTAAAGATTGTTGTTTACCTGTGAAGGGTAAGCTCGAAATGCTATGTGTTCACAAACGAAGGAATTTTGTAATTAGAATAATTATTATCGGAGATCTCCGATAATAATTCAACGGCTGCTGGAAACAGCCTTCCAATGTTAAATAGCCGGGAAACAGCGCCATGTACGTGTCTACGCTCATCCATTAGTTGTTTATTGGTTCAGGCAAGTCAAGTTAGAGCTTATTTTCTCAAGGTGGCACTATTCATCATGGACGGACATAAACGTAGCATATTCTAGCTCTGCCGTTAAGTCCAATCTGGGATCCCAATTCTATAATCGCTTATTTTATGATAAATACACATTTTTTAGCATTCTCGTTCGCAGGTATAGTTAATTAGACAATTACCAACGTACTAATGCCACAAAAAAAAAAATAATATTAAATTTTGCAAATTGGGGGCGCTCTTCAAAAAATGTGGCATTATTGCTCGATATCCCAAAAAAACCCATTTCTGGTGCTACCACTGTTCAGAGAACCGTCTTAAATGATTGAAGTCTGACTTTTATTGGGTGCTTTGCCCTCCCCCCAAAAAATATTGTTCAAGTAAGTTAATATGCGAATCCCCTTCTTCATCCCGACAGTATCCGCTCTGTGAAATGTGTTGAAAACCAAAATGGCAAAAATAAATTGATATAGGGCCAGGCCGAGCCCTAGGCCTACTCGTTGAATATGCTCCATTGATAACAGAATTTATTCATCTGTATATTTCCTAAAAACATGAATACTATAAAATAGATTTTGATTACATTGCAAATAACAACGTACTACGACATCAATGTTAATGCTGAATGCATGTGCATCAACATTGCATCGATGTACATTACAATGCTGTGGTGGGACATCCATTTTAACAATCGCCAAGGGTCTCATATTTCACTAAAATGTGGCCAACGACGGGACAAAATTGAAAAAACGGGCAACTTCGGGCACTGTCAAGTTTGGTGTCATTGTTTAGATACGGCATTTTTCTTCCCAATTCAAGTTAGATTTCGTCTCCAAATATCATACTTTAAGAAATACGTCGTTACAAAACATTCAAGTTTTTAAAAGCTGAAAGGTACGAGTAAAAAACTAGAATCAATGTAACTCATCTTAGGAACATGCAATTGCTATCTCCTACTTTAGTAAATGACCTCAAATGATCTCAAATGACCCCAAATGACCTTGTTTTACCTTGAAGATGATTGACGGTGACGTGTTCCATGTCTAAAAATAATCAATACTCAGTATTTAATTGTAAACATTTATGCCAAGTTTCATGCTTTTATAAAGAAATGCACTGCTTAACTGTGTACATCGATGCAATATGATGAACATACATTCAGCATCAATATTGATCTCGTGTTGTATTGTACCAATACAATAGTTTTACGACCTGTTTTACGAGCGCGGCGATGATCATCTGCTGCGCCGAAATACCGGGCTATGCCGAAACGCCCGGTCTTTCGGCAGATGACCTTGACGTACGGCAGGGGTATCTGCCGAAACGCCCGGTGTTTCGGCAATTATTCATGCCGAAAATGCGGGCTACGTCATTACCCTGCCGAACGGCAGGGTTACTTGCAGAAACAATGGGTTATCCCAGTAGTTCGGCACAGAGGGATCCTTATTACAGCGTGCGGTTGTTGGATGTATCTAAGTTCGTATGTCAATTGGCTGTACGGACACAGGATGACACGAAATATGTGTTCAGTTGACTCAGCTCGTACGACAGGCTAAGATTAGCTTTAAACTAATAATTTAAGGCCCGTTCATTATTTACAAGGGAGGAGGCCGCAGAAATTGAAAGATGTGTTTGGAAAATTGCATAACCCCAATGTAAAGTTACATAGGCTCATTGCATAGAAGTTAGAACCCATGCACCCTATCTATCTATCTATCTATGGTTTAGTCGACAGGGTCGCAACGACATCACGTCACCCATCGGCCATCCCGGTGGCCACCCCACACACACAATTAGGTACACCATATGATTTACTGCTGATATGCAGATAGGTGCTTGGTTTACTGAATAATAAATTTAACATGACCTCCCCCCATCAGAAAAAAATAAAATCACATAACCCCTTATTTGTCAATTAAAAAATCACATGGCGTAGGTCTAAATCCCCATCATGTTTGTACTCACGCACCGAACCCTAATAACCAAACCCTAACCTAATTCCTAATCCTAACCTTAACCCTAGGTCCTATAGGCCCTATAACCCCAACCCTAAACCTCACCCGTGTTGCAACCGGCCTAATCAATAAAGGGGACCTTTACAATGGGAGCCATATGTATATCAATGCATATAACGTATACATCGTTTCCGAATTCGGCTACCTTACTAAGCAAGGGGTCTTCATGGGGTCTATGTGGGTGCTTTTGGCGTTACAAGATCGTTTTTACGTCTACTATTACATGCATGCTTGTTCCTAAATGCCAAAAGCCTGATTTTTGATGAGTTTCATTGCAGAATCGTCCATAAAATCACGAAAAATGCTTAAACACGTGCTATACACATCAACAGCACGTTATTTTCCACTTCCCTTCTCCTCTGCCGAATGCCCGGGTACTTCGGCAGTTCTGAGGGGAGGGAACTTCGGCACCCAGGTATTTCGGCACCCGGGTGTTTCGGCACAACACATCGGTCAAAGGGACTTGGGAAGAGCTTTCTCCTTCTCTCCTACCTTCATGTTCAGATGACGCTTTCTTTTTTGCACGATTGGGCACCTTGTTGTTATGGCGATACTTGGAGAGTACTTCACTTCTCGTGTTTATAACACCTTGGCCTTTGCGAGTTAGGATTTCGAATTTCTCCTCTAAACAGAGGTTACACTGGCCTGATTGCCTTTTGTTAGTGTTGGATATACGTATTATATCCCATGTGATTGAAAAGTCAGTGTTTTCTTTTTCAAGTCCCACACGTATTTTGACAACTCGGTTTCTTTTTCATACTTTTTGTGCTTGAAAGATTTCTTGTGGTTTGCGTACCTTTCCTTAAAAGTCCCTCCAGTTATTCCAATATATGACATGTTTGAGTCAGTTTGTGTTTGTATGGTTGCTTTATACACTATGCTATAGTCTGATTTTTTATTCCTGTCAGTAAACGCATATTGTCGATGGTAAGAATTTATTTGGAGGGGGATGTGTTGAGATAAAAACCAAAAAGTCTTATTAACAGCTGAAATGCTCAACTTTGTTCAACAGAATATGATGCTTTAACCCATTTTACATGAACATTTTTGTATCGTATATGCAAAGGCTTCATAACAGATTCAATTGAATAGATTGTCCTAAAGTTTGAGACACTTTATCGATTCCTTTGTTTGGCGTCAATCAAAGAACGGATAAAGTGTCATGAACATCGAGGCTGGATGAAGAGGAGGATTAGGCCACGTAAATATTGTAGTTTGTTAAGAGTGACCAAAACGTTAAGCTACTTTTTAAATGATTGGACCGAACTGTCAAATATTATTTCTGGAACAAGATTTTCTAGTATTCCTTAGTGACGTTAAAGAACTTTGGTGAGTAATAATAACTTATTCATAATAATTTGCTCATGTTGATTGCTTCAGAGTTTGTTCAAGTTTGGTGTTTGGAATTTATTCAGCGCATTTGCTTTGTAATATTTTCTTCGTGAGAAAAGGGACATTTTTTAATTATGGCCTTAATCTTTTCCGGTATCGTGACATCGAATTTCTATTATAGTGATTGGGTAAAGTATACCGCCTCTCAGAACGAATGGAATCGTCGACACGCCCCAAAAACCTTTAATGAACTGACAGGAATAAAAAATCCTACTATAGTGGCTTGACTCAGGGGGCACTCCTCTTTTTTACGGCAGTTACACAATTTGGGTTGTTTCTCCTGTGTGTTTTGTCTATACGGGAAATGTGTAATTTAATGATGTTCTTCATGTTCCGTGTACAACTATAGCTCATTTTGACAGTATCCTTATTGAATATTTTGTGAAGTTTGTGCTTCCGTGGGAAATGTTTGGCTACTAGTTTAAGGAATTTACCCCAGACGTTTGTTTTTACATTTTTGTTGAACGGGGGGTTGAACCATGTCACTTTTCTAGCCCGTTTTTTCTTTTTGTCCTTTCCAGTTGATTTTTTAGAGTATGCTATGGTGTCCGAAAATCCGCTTGATTTTAAGGCTTCATTATACCTGGGAGCTGCTGCCTTGAAAATAGCTTCGCTCGACGATAATGTGCTTATGTGTTTTAATATTGGGGATGGGTGGTTGGATTGGGTGTTGATGTACATTGTGTGGTCGTTGGGTTTTGTGTATGGCTTGTGTGTGCCTGTGGTAAGGTCTAGTGCTGCATCCAGGAAATTGACTATTTTCAAATTAGTTTGTACAGTTATTTTCAACCCCAGTGATTTGAAATTTTTTGTTATTTGTTTTCTGATGCGGTCGGCCTGGCTACCCGAACTTTTTCTCATGGTTGCCAGCCCGTCATCTCTGTAGAGACCTATACTGTATAGCTTGAGTTTATTTTGAAGTTCGTTTAGGATTAGCAGTCCGACTAATTCGCACACTTCGACACCGTCGTGTGCTCCCATAGCTACATCAAATGCCCCACGTGTGTCTTTCTTAACCCATCTTTTACCTTGGTTGTCGAGTAAGAAAGTTTTCCTCGAATGTATTATTGTTTCTTTCTCCAGTTTTGATATATGCGTGAACTGACTGGCCCATGTTAAAGCTTTGAGTATTTTTCCGTAATCGAGTGGTAGTAGTCTACAATGTCAAACATGATAAATCTCAGATTGTGTTTTTCTTTTAGGTTGTTGAACCACTCTAGGGCACAGGCCCAGTTTTGCCAACTGTGTGTGTGTGTGTGAACTTAAACGTCCATATCTCAACATAAGCAAAATGTCAGTTAGAACCTTGTAATTCTCAGCTCATGAAGTGACATCTGCTTTTGCGATCCATCTTTTCCTTCGCCCTTTGCATTAGTAAATTAGTAAAGGGCCAGCCTGTAGAACCACATAAACCTTTTTTTTTTCTTGGCAACAACCCTATCCATCGACTTTGACGGCATACCCTAATCCCGGTGAAGGTGCTACCTTCACATTCTTTTTGCTAAAATGACCGGAAAGGATGAGAAAAATGATAACACCGTAGAAAAGTTCACTTGGGGGTGGTAACCTCTATACTCCATCAATTTCCTCGGATATTAACAGTCATGTACCATTAGTTTGAGGTAGCTAGGTTTTTATCCCCGCAAGAATCATTTTTCCCTTGTGGCACACGCCCTCAATGGGTCTCATAGTTGGAAATTTAATCACCGTTGTTAACCAGGGTGCACACGCGACAACCATGCTGATTTTCTGCTATTTTTACTTGACACACATTTTTGTTAACTTTAAGCCTCCTAGTATCTACCCTTTCAGGGATACCTACAAAAAAATTCACACAACCCTGGTAAATGGGGGGTCAATTTGTGTCCCCCTACAGTAAAGTATATGAATCATTAACTTTGTTTTTATTTTTGATTGCGTTTTTGTTTTCCCGTCCATAAGAGGGTGGATTTGGTATAAAATGAAAGGAAATGTAATAAACTTTCATTTGCTGTACAAACATTTAAATTTTTTCTTAGCGCAGGGTGTGTAATTACCCATTTAAATAGCCTATTTTTAGCACAATCTGTAGCGCCCTCTCTTGTTCTTAGGGTAAACCCAGGCTATATGGCATACGGGCTGGCATACGGGCTGTGCCTACTGATTTCTACACTGTTGTACTGCACTGTATGCTGCAGTCTGCAAATTGCACGATTATGCCATGACTATCTGTCTTTACAATCGTGGATTGCTTTAATCCCATGAACATTTTGTTGTTCAAGATTATTGAGGCTATTATTTGGTACTTAAAAATGCAGTCAGAATGTTCTTTTGTCACCTTGTATGATATTGTGAAGACATTGCGGTTGGTGTACTTGCAAGCGATACTGCAGAATTTGACAGTATGAATAACATATTGCTAACTTGATCGGGGATATAATGAGTACTTCTTGATTAAAGTGAAATATATCATCAAAGCATGTTTTCTTATTTGAAGTGGGACTGTAATAGCCGGGGGGGCACTCTGATTTGGTTTGGTTGGGGATGCCGATGTGCAGCTGCCGGCTGAGGACTAGAAACCCTCAACAATGTGGCATTTTCTCAGCCTAAGGGCCATTGGTAAAAGTACTAATTTTTAAGGATTTTGTTTCAAATATTGTACCCATTTTTTTTCAAAATTGTGCCTTTTACCACTATTTTGAGGCAGTTTTGGGGAAAATAGGACCCATGGTTAGGTATTTCTCATGCAAAAAATGCCCATGTCCTGTGTCTAAGGATTTCTAAGCCATATGGATAAATGCATTCAGGTAGAAAAATATTGCCAGCTTAAAAAAATAGTACAAAATTAATAACTAAAAAACAATTCGATAAAAATAAAGAAATAACAAATGAAAAAGTAACATTTAAAAAAAAAAATAAGACGACAAAATAAGTAAAGATAACTGAATGAAAATAAAAACATACTGAAAATAAATACATTTTTTCGAAATTAAAAAATCTCTATCTCTAATTTGATTTCTAAAACAAATGTGCCATGCTAAGATACAAATTTAAGGAAATTTAATAACTAAATAAAAACAAAAGCAAAAATAATAAATCAAAATGCAAATGAACACAGGCCCATAACCAGGATTTTTTAGGGGGGATTTTTTTAAAACGGGACTTTCCGCCAAATTCGCGACAAATTTAGCAAAATGGGGCAAACGCAAAAAAACCCTAATTTTTTTTTTTTTTCTTTGCTTGTTCCGCTCGCCAAAATCTATTCTTGGAGTAGTTGGAAAGGGGACCTACATTGGTGTTAGTGGAATAGCCACCTGTGTTTTAGAGGAAAGGTGAATCTGGGTTAATGGGAAGGATGTTGTTGCAGCTGGTAAGGGGCTTCAGACAAGTGGAAAGGGGATCTTGGGTAGTGAAAGGGGACCCTTGTGTAAGTTGGAAAGAGACCCCGTGGTAGTTAGAATCTCTGATTCTCAGAGTAAAGGGAACACAACCAGTGGCCGTGCCAGGAGGCCTGGTTGCCATTCACCCATAACATTTTATCTTCTTGCCCCCCCCCCCAACTGTAAGGAAAAACAATGACAGATTTTCTGGCCAAAAATCAGCGATTGTCATGCTAAAATTCACAAAAATTTCAAAATTCAGCGATTTGGACCAAAATTAGTCTAAAAACTCAGGCTAAAAATTTGCTAATGTTTTGCAAACTCCAAATTCAATTCGTACCCCAAAAAATATCTTTGCTCCCCCCCCCCAACCACCAAAAAGAAGTCTGGTACCGGTGTAGAAGAATTGATTCGTCCGGCTATCAGGAGTCCGGGAACAATGGTGAACAACATGGGCTATTCAGATAAAAAAACCCCCACCCCCCAGAGAGGGCGAGGCTTCCAGACTTTTGTCACTTTTTGAAGCTGGAATCCAGAATTTATGTCTAATACAGAGTGGGAATTCCAGCAATTAGGTATGAGAGGGTGACGCGAATTCCAGTGTTGTTTACGATTTTTAGAGGAAAGTTTCCTGAAAAAAATCATGTTCAGGCAATCTCCATACCCCTAACCATAATCCTCCGGGAATTCCAGCGTTTTTTTACAGTGTAGGCTAGGAATTCCTGGAATTAAGGGAAGGTAGTGTATGAATTTCCTGGTAATCTGTCTTCGAATCCAGATAATTCATGGAGGTATAGCCAGGAATTCCAGATATTTGTGAACAAAAGATATTGCCCTCTAGGGGGGGGGGGGCGGCAGTTTTTCTGGACTAGCCACAATCGGGCAATCGATTCAGTTGACTCTTCTCGAAATTAGTTTCACTCTTTTATTCGTTATCTTCTATGGACTGTGGCTCCTGCCGGACTATATCTGTTTCACACCGGCCAACCGCGCAAGGGTAGAATGAATATTAAAAAAAATGGTCACATAAACTGGTATTGATTCTTGAATGCTGGACGGCTCTTAAATTATATCATGACACTGTTTGAAATGAACCACAATTAATACAAAACTTCTGAAATGGTGCCACTGGTGGCGAAAAAATCAGAGAAGCGGAAATTTTGATTTGATCAGGGAAAAAATCCAGTAACAATTGCCGTACATTTTCTTATTGTAATATACAAATGTGCGGTAAAATAGTAAATATTGATTAATAATGATAAACCATACAAATAAACCTTACAATGGCCAAAAAGGGAGGTAAGGGTACTGGTTCATATAAGATTGTCATGCTGTGATTAGGGAAATGAGGTACATTATCGGTGGCAAGAAGCAAAATGCCATTGTGGACGATAATTAAATCCATTTGATACACGTGTGAATATGCTGTAGAACTTTAACCCTCATCGTACCGGGGGGCGGGGGGTTTACCCCTCCCCCAGTGAACTGTGAACCTTGCTCCGGTGAAAAGCTTCTAGGTAATCTTTTTCTCATACTTTCTGTTCACTTTAGCGAAAAAAATGTGAAGGTAGCACCTTCAACGGGGTTAGGGTATGCCGTCAAAGTCGAAAGGTGGGGGGGTGGTTGCCACCCAAGGATATTTTATGGTGCATTTTTTAAAATAATATGCACAGTATGGCTCTAAAACTCTGTGTTTAGTTAAAACTAGTCATTTGCCATCATTTAGAGCTGAAAACCGCATGAAAATCTGATATTCCTACTTTATTTAGCGCAAAATTGGATTTTCACCTATTTTCTATGGAAAATGTCAATTTGCCGACTCGCAGACTTGATGGCATCATTGTGACGCCATACTAGGTATGTTGGTAATTATTTTGGTATCAATGGAAAGAGGAGGACCATAGCTAACCATTGGTATAAAAATCATAACCATCGGGTGCTTTATAACGAATTCTCAAGGGGGGTGGTAACCACCCCCTTGGTAATCCGTGTTACAAAAAAGGCTTGGTAAGACGAGGGTTAATGCATGATTTCCGCAACGATGTAGGTCTGACACTAAAATAAAGTAGAGATTCATATTCCTGGTGTGATTTCCTTTCATTTGAACCCCATATTGATATACTTTGCATACTGTTCAGAGTTGACCCCCCTGGGGGGCCCACCAGGGGGGTCTGTGTGAAGTTTACGGAAATCAGCCCTCTGGATTTCTGTTCAGTGTGTCATAGGCTATCTACATGGATATAGTAACCAAAAATAGCATTGGGAATTTAAAAAATGGTACGCGTGCTCCCTGGTTATGTTGCTTTTCGTGGACTAAGTACGTTTCATCAGAGATTAGCTGTAAAAGATCTGCAAGTTTTGCAATAAATTACCTGTAGCCTATAGATCCTGACATCTATTGACCCGGCTATACAGAGCAAAATCGTAAGAAAAATATCTGTCATATTTTTTACAGAATCACTGACGATACACTGATTGAATATACTGATTGAATGTTATTCTTAACAGGACGCATTCAGCCACCTAATAGACAATTCACAGTCACAGCAAGTGTTGGAGATGCCACTGCCCTTCTTGCCACCATTTTAAACACTCCTGCAGGCTATGACGGACTTACAGATATTCGTTGGCAGAGACAAGGTGATGGGAGTGACACTTTTGACATAGTTCAGGAGGGTGGTGATGCACTTATCTTCAATCCTGTGTCGATATCAGATGCTGGTGTATATGCTACATACTGGACAGGAAAGAGAACTGATTTCCTATTCAGTCTTATTAGACTGATAGTCAGAGGTAATGTGATCTTGCCAATACATGTTAAAATAAGTATTAAAATAGAACCAAGGAAATATGTTATAACATCATAATGACGCCAATTTTTGAAATAAAAAAAAAATAGTGAGCAAAACACTAATTTTGTTAATGAATATAAATGATGAAGATATTACCGGTGTCATTGAAGATACAATACGTGGATCCTGGGTTTCCTACCGGAAATAATTTTTTACCGAAATTCCTATCCCACAATGCACCAACGATGTACGAGTAGATATGCATTACTCCATGCACGCTCGCGGTTTAGTGCGCCTCCTTTAAACTACGCGCACATTTTGTGGCGCAAAAATTACAAGGTAATCAAAGAGTACTCGTTACTGGTAAAATTTATGTACATCAAAGGTTTTCGCACAGTTATGACAGAAAAATGACCGTATGACACAAAACACCATGTAATATGTATGCGCTATTTATTTTATCTACTCGTACATCGTTGGTGCATTGTGGGATAGGAATTTCGGTAAAAATGATTTCCGGTAGGAAACCCAGGATCCACGTATTCACATTTATAATAATGTGATAAAGGGGTACACACTTTGTATTACAGGAGTCGAGCACTCTGACAATTACGGTTTTGGTAAATCTTATGACATGCAAAATTGAGGTTTGTAGGTGTAATGGTAATTGGATGAAGGGGTAATCCGGGGATCCGTGACAAAACATTTAGAACGCATAGACGCAGTCCATACATGGCATTGTACCTTTTTCATTCAACAGTAACCTCTCCTCATAAGGGCATCAGACAAATTAGTTTTACATTTTCTTGAATGCCCTTATTTAAGATGTACCTGCACAAAAAAAGCGCATATGACAGGAATCGACTGTAATTAAATAACTGAATAGCATATTCATGTGCAAAAAAAAAAACATATAAATTAGGCACATTTCTATTCTCAAATATATTTGAATCGTTAATCTTTATGGATGCGCATATGCGATACAAATTCATTGCTTTCCATATACAAACCAAGAAGCGCTGAATCTGAGACTGCACACAGAGTGGAAGATATTTTTCTGAGTATGGAATCTCAAATGGTAGAGTGCAACAAGAACATCTGACGTCATACACGCTACTAAGGAAAGTAGAACTTTTTTGTATTTACAAGCCTACTATATCATATACGTCCAAAGAGCAAAATGACTAGCAACCTGATGATAACCGCAAAAATATAGGTAGCGGTATTGTGTTGTTAGATCTAGGAGCACCTTACCTGTAACCACAAGGCAGGGGTCCGCCTCGTGATTTTTTTTTTATGTGGCAAAATGGCATTTAGGGATTTCAAGGATATATATCACTGTTATTCAAAGCGTTAAATCGAAAAGAACATTTCTTTTAAATCTTCATCGTGCTTATGGTTTAAATTTTACAGGTAAAGGTTTATTAGACGATGCACAAGATTAACACTAAAACACGTTAAATATTCAGATTGCGTCCGCAAAAAATAAGTACCTACCCCATTTGGAGCATAATGGTTTATTAACACTTAAATGCGTGGGAGATTCATGTGAACCCATGATTTCATTTTTGAGCGCCATGGTTTAACGCTAAATTATTTTACCCAAAAGGTTATGTAATTGCCTAAATATCAGTTGCGCATAAAAATAAAGTTAAATCCTTCCCACGCCGACTGGCGCTTGGGCGGTGCCTATCTCCGTTTCCATAACGGAGATAGGCCACGCGTCTGCCAATGCAGTGAAAGCTACAGTAAGGGGTTAGTCTTCTGGTAGCTCCTCGGTTAACTAGCATTAGGACTGTGTAATAAATATCTTTGACAGAAGAGAAATGAAGTTGCTAACATGTTTTAAAACATGTTTTTAAAACAATTTAAAACAATGTTTCAATTTTCTGATTGGTATGTGTTGTTCCTCTCAAAGGAAAAATTAAAAATAATGTCTCCTCTTACACTTCGTATATTTCTATATCATACTAAACGTTCATCATTGCCAATGATTGTGACCAACTTCTGAATATTATATTATTTTTGAGAATATTATCTAAATCATGTAAAATTTAATCACGTGTGAAAAATTGCAAAATAGTTAATATAAAATTAGTGCTTTACAACAAACGTTACTTATCGGATTGACCCAGTTTTATGCGGAGTGTAGGAACTTCCTGAGTTCAACGTGCTACAAGATATTCGCATGTAGTTACGACCTTTTTCTTTAACATTACGCTCAGTACCAAGTACTTGAAGGCACATTATTAACATAACCGTAAACGCTCAATCTTAATTGCAGAGTTAAATAACCATATTAGGCCTAATTTGGTATACATACAACCTTGATGCACTCAAAAAATTGATTTCTGTTGCGGAGTTGGAGGCATAGTGGAAAATAAGTCAGTGGGCTAACCTGGCTAAAATTGGGCATTTGGTTCACAAGTACAATATGCATTTATAATAAAATAAAATTGATCAGATTTGACACCCCAGAATTGACGTTTTCTCACAATCGTAGAGTGTACCAATAACTCCGAAACTACTAACATAGATAGGTGTAAACTATACCTTTTAGAATCCTGTGATCCGAAAAACAGTTGTTGTTGAATGCGCTTTTAAACCGATTGGGGCATTTTCAATTTTTGATATATATATAAAAAAATATGTCCTCCTTCTGTAATAATTAATTTTTATTCATTACTGAATGAAACACACAAAAGGTTTCTCCTTAAATAATGAAAATGTGGATACCATTTTGTTGGGGACTCAACATGACGATCTGTTGTTTGTTTTTGTTTTTTGTTGTTTTTTTTGGTTGTGTAGAATGTCCACTGGGGTTAGATTGGATCAACAATCTGCATCGCTATTGGTGATAACTGTTACAAGGGAGGAATATGCGATGACAAGAATGGAGGAGTGTGTAGTAGACCTGGATATAGGGACCACTAACTGTCTCACAGGTATGTGAATATTGCATATGTGATACACTGTTAACACGGAGGCATAATATGTGATGGCAAGACTGGGAGTTTGAGTGTGTATTGACCGGGATTAACAGGACCAACTTTCTCCACGGTTTGTTATATATTGATATGCGATAAACTTGTTACAATGGAGGCATATGTGTGCAAAAGACTGGAGGTGTGTATGTAGACCTGGATTCACAGGACCTAAAAAGTCTCACAGGTATGTTATATATTGCATATGTGATAAATGTACAATGGAGGCATGTGTGGACAGACTGGAGAGTGAGAGTGTGTATGTAGACCTGGATTCACAGGACCTAACTGCCTTACAGGTATGTTATATATTGCAATTTCGTGCCTCAAGGAAGTACAACAATTTATATACAGCTGTGAGTCACCAAATGCATCTCAGTCCCCGATGAATCAAAAAATATTTTTCAACAAAATAATTATTATTCAAGGGAAACCGTTACAACGAATAATATTAAACAATATCCAATTTAAAAATAATTATTGACCAAATATCAGTGGTTTCATAGATTAAACGGAATTTAATAACACTAACAATGAATAAAACCATCTAGTCTGAACATGTGCTATTTTAAAAATCGCGCTAGTTTATAAGTTGTTATGCGATACGACCGCAAGTTTAGGTCATACAGGACTAGAATACAATTAGGAAAGGAATTCATGGAGAAGATTTATGCCGCTTCTGTGCCGTCCGTTTTATCGCATAACACAAATACATATCCCATATACAGGAGGCAGCGAATTTCAAATAGCGCATGGTCAGACAAAATGCTTTTAATAGTTTATGGTTAGTATGATTCCGTTGTCCCATGAAACCACTCCATATTGTCAATAATTGTTTTGTATAAGCGTTATGTGTAGTTATTCTTGATTAAAGGTTCTCCTTTTAAAATACCATGTCAAAAATCCCCAAGATTCATGCATTTTATTTCAAGTTATGGCCTCATTTTAGCGGGCTACCGAATGCCGTGGGTACAAATTTAGTACAGTAAACCAATAGAAGATGAGGTAAACTGTAAACAGCTGTGACGTCCACACAAACCATGATCCATAGAAAAACGAGATGGCAAAGACTTCTTGTTTTTTGCATTTAGTCACCACAGTGAAGTCACAAAATTATTAATCTTTATCATGAGAAAATTGTTTCAAAAAAGTTGACTTTGACCTTTAGGCAACTAAGGTTGATCACTTAAATTGAACCAGGATTTTGGTGGTATTTTTCAATATCTTTTTGTTTTGCCTTAGTTAATAGTAAAAACGAGTTATTCCAACCTTGAAAACTTCTAACAGTCAACATATTAAGTTGCACTGTTGTTGCATGAATCCCCAACGTAATAACGGGCCTGTTTATAAAGGGGGTGAAGCCATTCAAAACCAGTCGCCGTGCTTTTTTTTGGCGCTGGACATTTTGAATATGCACGGAATATTATTAGTTGGGTGCTTGGATACACATTAATGTCATTCGATACAAACAATCCGGCCAAATATCAGTTGTTGGATAGTGGGTGCTATTGGGTGGTTACATTGTGTCCTACCCGGCCACACAACGAATGAAATGACACGTCAGTCGTTTGATTTTAAATATAAAACCGTCCTCAATGAATACATCTTTTCACCTAAGCGCGCCTAAGCCCCTAAGCGGGTGAGTATCTGAGCACAATGACACAGGTACACTATTATTACACTGGCACTTCTAACACTACATCAATGTATCACTAAGATTAGTGTATATGCAATAAGCGGCCACCCAGTATGTGGAAAGAAGCGGAGGCAGCCATTGCGTGCTATTGTTGGTACTCTATGTTTTCTTGGGTCGGCAAAACATGCGAGACGATGCAATTTCTAAAGATTACGTTAAACGTTTTGCCCTCTATCTATATAGAACTCTTGGTGGTTTGATACTCATTGGGCATTATTACAATGTATCCACAAGTGTGTAAAGCATACATTTAGGTATCCCACTTGAATTTGCGCTTCAATTACAAACTCAATAGAACTGGTTTACAAAGGCCAAATCTGAGGGCCTGTAATGTTAAATGAGTGCAGATATGATTGCTGAACCAAACTGAAATAATTCAAAATTCCTGTGAAGCCCTATTTGAATGTACTTTTGAAGTATTACAATTTTACGAGCTACCTTGAACAGTTTGACAGAAAAAAATCAGGATATTTGGGGAACAATATTTTTGGATCTCACACTGCACATATGAAAACAAAACAATGTTCTGTCAACAATGTTGACTAAAACTATACAAAAAAGCCAGAATGATTTGGTCGTTCACAATTTCCTTCTACTTTCTCCTCGAAACACTAACCTACATTGATCCACCAGCAGCATGAATAGATCTGACAAACGTATTAAAACTAATAAAATTTTAATACTTTCAGAAGTGCAAAAGATCGGATCCTTTCTGGTTGCACCAGTAACGAAGGGTGATTGAGGGAGATAAGTTTAGTTCTGTCTAGGAGAACATGGCTATGGAAAATTTTGCCACAAATCCTATCTATTGGCAAAATTTATATTTTTACATTTGGATTATTGTTATTTTTTTTTTGGATGGTGTACGCTACCGAAAGTGGTAGTTTAGTTTTTAGATGTTTTAGAATATTATAGTTCGAGAATTGCAATTATAACACATCAAAGCCTCAAAGGGGTAGCATACATCTAAAAACAATGTGTATAAGGGTATGAAGTAGTAGAAAAAGTAGAAAATGAGCATGCCAATAATCATTGCGAACTTGTAGGTCCAAAATGTCGCAATAGAGGTTTTAATCTGCCGTCACAAGTAATAATATTTCGTCTCAAAAATTACAACATTTCGAGTTTAAAGGAGATAAACCTCAGGACTGTCTTTTTTTTGGATAGCATGTGGATAATGTGTAATTCGTAATGAAATGTACTTATAATGTATTTTCCTATTTAGAATGTGAGATTTAAACACAAGTTTGGGCTTGGGATTGTGAACATCAGTGTGGAGTTGGTTTGGCAGTGTCAGAGAATCTGTTTTGGCAGCGTGTTTTGTATGCCAGACCCTGTGGGATGTAGCTGTATGACAGGATATACGGGAGCAGAATTTAATCAAGGGGGTAAGCATTGCTTTGTACAGACACCTAGACGTATATGACAGGATATATGGGGAAAGAATGTAATCAAGGTAAGCATTTGGACTTGTACATGTCATGTGGTTGTAGCCGGTATGACAGGATGTTCTGCAGGAACAGAATGTAATCAAGGTAAGATTGGGCGTGTGCAGACCCTATGGATTGTAGCAGTAAGCCAGTATGGACAGGATATATTGGGAGCAGATGTAATCACGGTAAACATTGGACGTGTAAGACCCTGTTGGTTGTAGCTGTATGACAGGAGAGATATGCGGACATGAATCTTCGTAATCAGGTAAGCATGGGCCTTGTACAGACCCTGTGGGTTGTAGCTGTATGAAAGGATATATGACAGATGTAATCAAGGTAAGATGGCTTGTACAGACCTTGTGGGTTGTAGCCTGCATGACAGGATATATGGGAAAGAAGTAATCAAGGTAAGCATTGGCTTGTACAGACCCTAGCTGTATGACAGGATATCTGGGGACAGACAGAAAATGTAATCAGGTAAGCATGGCTTGTACAGGCTTGTGGGTTGTTAGCTGTGTAGCTGTATGAAAGGATATATGGGAACAGAATTGTAATCAAGGTAAGCATTGGCTTGTGATACAGACCATGTGGGTTGTAGCTGTATGACAGGATATATGGAACAGAATGTAATCAAGGTAAGATCATTGGCTTCTCCAGACCTAGTGTATGAACAGGATATATGGAGACAGAATGTAATCAAGGTAAGCATGGCTTGTACAGACCCTAGCTGTATGACAGGCTATATGGGAACAGAATGTAATCAAGGTAAGCATTTGCTTGTACAGACCCTAGCTGTATGACAGGGGATTATATGGGAACAGAATGCTAAGTCAAGTAAGCCTGGTCTTGTACAGACCCCTAGATGATGACAGGATATATGGGAACAGAATGATAATCAAGGTAGCATGGCTTGTACAGAACCTAGATGGATGACAGGATATATGGGGACAGAAGTATCAAGGTAGGCATTGGCTTGTACAGACCGTGTGGGTTGTAGCTGTATGAAAGGATATATGGGAAAGACTGTAATAAGGGTAAGCATTGGCTTGTACAGACCCTGTGGGTTGTAGCTGTGGTGACAGGATATATGGGAACAGAATGTACTCAAGGTAAGCATTGGATTGTACAGACCCTAGCTGTATGACAGGATAAGGGGGACAGAATGGTAATCAAGGTAAGCATGGCTTGTACAGGCCTTGTGGGTTGTAGCTGTATGAAAGGATATATGGGAAGAATGTACTCAAGGAGCATTGGCTTGTACAGACCATGTGGGTTGTAGCTGTATGAAAGGATATATATGGGGACAGAATGTAATCAAGGTAAGATCATTGCTTTGTACAGGACCCTGTGGGTGTAGCTCTTCTTCTACTTGCGTATGAGGCGGCAGCAGCTAAATAGGTTGTAAACGTTGGAGCAAACTCATGTTGATTGGTGGGGTTTAAGAAATCTTGTCCACCGGCTGGACGAAAAGGGTAGCTTGTATGACAGGATGTATGAGGACAGAAGGTAATCAAGGTGGTAAGCATTGGCTTGCTAGAATTAGACCCTGGGGTGAGCGTATCACAGTATATATGGGGACAGAATGTAATAATAGTGAGCATGGGATTGTAAGCCTTGTGGGTTGATAGCTGTATGACAGGCTATATGGACAGAATGTAATCAAGGTAAGCATTGGCTTGTACAGACCTTGATGCCGGTTGTTGTAGCTGTATGACAGGAGATATTGGGACTGAATGTAATAATGATACGCATTGGCTTGTACAGGCCTTGTGGTTGTAGATGGATGACAGGATATATGGGAACAGAATGTAACAAGGTAGCATTGGCTTTTACAGACCCTGTGGTTTGAGCTGTATATGACAGGATATATGGGAACAGAATGTAATCAAGGTAAGCATTGGTTTGTACAGACCCTGTGGGGTGTAGCTGTATGACAGGTATATGGGACAGATTGTAATCAAGGTAAACATGGATTGTAGAGACCTTTATGGATGTAGCTGTATGACAGGATATATGGACAGAATGTACTCAAGGTAAGCATTGTGCTTGTACAGACGTGTAAGTTGTAGATGTGTGACAGGATATATGGGGACAGAATTGTAATCAAGGTAATTCATGGCTTGGTGACCTGTGGGAGTAGATGTATGACAGGATATATGGGGACAGAATGTAATCAAGGTAAGCAATAGGCTTGTACAGACCGGGTAGGTTGTTAGCTGTATATGGGGGTGACAGCAGTAATCAAGAAAGCATGGCTTGGAGACCATGTGGGTGTTGACTGTGTGGGCACCTCACATTGTGGACGTGAAGGGGGGTTTTTGGATGCACAGGTAAACTTGTTGAATCCTAGTACGAGGTTGCTCTGACTAGAAAAACGCCATCTTGGGTGGTCGGTACGAGGTAGAGCATGAAGTATTAGCTATTGCAGGGGTCCATTCAAGAATTTTAAAACGACATTATCACCTCTTGACTTACAAATCATACCTATGTCACGATTCTATTTCTAACGGATGTGCAGATCATGTCAGTGCTTGTCCTTACTGAGGATGTTTGGCTCAATAACTGGGGTGGCAAAATGAAAGAAAATTGAAGCACTAAAGTAGACTAAAATTGGACATTACTAAAATTCCACTTCGAAAACTTGCAGAAACATGTTTTCAATACCTCAGAATGACCTTGTTTGGTCCTATATTATTTATTCGTGAAAATAACACCGAGGGGGAGTCGCGAATATACCCAAATAGGAGGGGCGGTAAGTGAAGTATTTTAACTTTTTCCCGAAAGGTTTTCCGTCGAAAAAACCCCGCGAGATATCATATGTACTCTAATTCGTAGCCCGGGCATTCGCCCGGGCTACGACGTGTTCGAAGCTATTAGTCTCCTGGACCGTTTGAAGCCATTCATACGTCACCCCAAAAAATGTCATATTTTTGACGATTGTGCCACTGTCACCAAAAATTCGCTATTTTTGGGAAATTTTCACAAAAGACACCTCCTTTTTAGAAAATTGGCCCAAATCTATCAGGAACCCTGGTTTGAAAATTTAGCAAAGTTGTGTGCCCCAAATAACCCCTTTATGGGACAACTTGGCTGTCTCTCACCTCAAGACCCTAATTTTTGCATGTTTGACAGTTAGTGGTGTTGTGCCAGGCATGTTGGTCGGGATCACCTGGGGCAAAGAGCATACCAGGGCATACTCATACTCCTGACATGCCCACGACAACATGTATGATGGCCATTATTGGTAGGGGATAGCTTAAGCGAGCTGAGGTAAATTGCATGACCAAATTGCTCGTATGATCACAAGGACTTAAAAAAAAAAATATAGTTTGGGCTATCTCCGACTTACCCCCTACGGAGTGATAAGCCGAAAAACCACTATTTGAGGTCAAAGGTTAAATTGAAGTTTTTATTTTTTTTATTTTTTTTAAAAAAAATGCTTAATTTCAGTGGAAATGGTTCATATTGTTATAGTACTCCCTATACCTCCATAGGGGTATAGGGGTTTATTGGGGTAACTTGGTAAATATACATTGTACATTGTCCAGAAAAATATACCTTATTTACTGTGATTACATACAAATAATATAGGACCTTCACCAATTGAAAATTGAAGACATGTTTTTCAATCTTTGACCCCTGTAGTCAAGTAAATTTAACCTGTGAACTAGATAATAATGGTTTTCAGTTATAACTCCATAGGGGGGTAATCGGGAGTTAGTACAAAAAACTAATACATTTATTACTCACTTGTGATCATACGAAAAATGTGCGTATGCATAAACAACATTGACCACTTTTCAATTTTGACCCCTGTATAATTCTTTTGCGAGCTCCTACCTCACTTAAGCTACCCCTACAGAATGGCCATCATACATTTTTGTGTATGTCATAGTGTTAGGAACCCCTGGTATCAGTGCCTCTTTGCCCCCCAGGTGATACCAATAAGGCTACTTTTGATGGCCTGGCTCATCCACTAAGTCACCGAATTGGTTTGAATGTGCCATCCATTTCATGTGAGTCCCCCCCGGTTTAATTGCTGACTCGCTGCTAGCTGGGTACATCCTAGTTACCACTGCCTGGCTGCAAAGGCCGTGTTTTCTAGCAAAAAAGTACATTGACCACGGTATCAAGATTAAGCTCTGTGCGTGTATATTTAGACTTATTGTTAATGAGGGCTCCCTTTATCAGGATATCCTATGGAGTCTTATGTAATTAAATGACAAAAGGACAGTTCAGACTATTTTCATGAAAAGTTTGATCCATCTACATTTAATGCATATTTCTACTGAGTACAAAAAAATGTTTTATTCCCTTCGACATACCCATAGATATCAGTGGATAGCCAGTACGTATCTACAACATAACAGGAATTTGGAGGATCTTAAGGGAGGGGTATGGGGTCTGAAGCAGTGAACTTTGAAGTGATTTTTCTTAATTTTCCTAAATAGTGGTATATACATGTTACACATCATATTGTAGCCCATGTCACAAAGTCTTAAAATTCATGTCAATTTTTCCTCTGGTTGCCATGGTAACCACGTAAGGCCTCTTATTGGCTAAACACTAGAACGAACGTAACTAAATAACTAAACAAGCTACTGGGACGAATTTGGGTGGCATGTGCAGGGGGTTAATACGCAGTGAACCATGAAGCCGGATTTTTGATACCGTTGCCATGGCAACCGGCAATCGACCAATCACATAATTTCATGGTGTAATTTGAATTTGGAATACAATTTTGAAAATCGGCTTTCATGGTTCACTAGCCCTATATGTGCTCAATATGTGTGCCAAATTTCATGTGCATAGCATGTAGCGTTCTCTAGTTACGTTCGTTTTCGTTTTGGTTGTTTGCGTATTTTAACGAAACAAGTTATAGACCTCGAAACATTTAGACAAAATTGAGGGCGC